>JAMKCH010001488.1:0-60293 GCA_023653785.1 Ophioderma brevispina
CAAGCCCTAAACCAGGGCTTAGACTGGGCTGGGCTAGGTTAAATGTTGACTTAACATACACTTTCTATTCTCCTGATACAGGGGCTAGGCCTACATCCATTGCAATTCTCAGCAGAACCTGCTGCAGAAACCGAAACAAGATCGTGTCCAATTATTCGCTCACGCAAACACCGTCTTCGACATGGTCTACAAAAGGGACGCAATTTCTGAGATTCTCTGCAGCACCAATAGTAATACTGCATCATTGCCATGGCAAAGTTCCATAGAAGTGTGCGTATTAGGTGACCTGTGTTTTGTGAAGATGCATGAAGCTTGTAATAAAACGAAACATATGGAACGAAAATGCACGCCGAATGGAAGGAAAAAGCATGGTACGTGACGTAAGCATGCAATATATCTTTTTT
Source organism: Ophioderma brevispina (assembly GCA_023653785.1). Taxonomy (NCBI): domain Eukaryota; kingdom Metazoa; phylum Echinodermata; class Ophiuroidea; order Amphilepidida; family Ophiodermatidae; genus Ophioderma; species Ophioderma brevispina. Next base: position 405 of record JAMKCH010001488.1, read on the forward strand.
TGAATGGCATGTGGCCTATAATCCTCCAATCAAATGACAAGGATCTACGTAGTTGTTATATAATACAGTATAAAGTACTTCAAATGTGTTTTTAATCTGTAATTGATCAATTTCCTGGCAAATATTTAATGCTTTCTCCAAAATAAGTCACACATTATCACTGCACTACCATGGCAACATAACATTGTACACCCGTGCCATTACATGAAGGAAACCAGCAGCTTTCTGAGCAATAAATAAGCAGGAATCCAGACTTTAATGAACTACTTAACATTGCATGTGACATTGCACAAGCATTACATATCAACATATGAGACAAAACAGTATTATGAAACTAAAAAGATTTTAAAAAAGAACAAAAATACTTACTCTTTGTACAGCCTAGTCACATTAAGATAGCCAAATCTTAAAAGGTGGATACATTTCCCCCCCCCCCCCATAATTTTGTTAAAACTTTCACACAAATTTAGTTGGCTTCTCTCTCCCCACTTTACTCCATCAAAATAGAGATTTGGTATCAAAAGAAAGTTTACAATTTTGCAGGCACAGGAAATGTTTCCCTTTGATGTTATAAACAAAACGTTTCGAAATGTGGTTAACCACATTATACAACACACTGCACACTATCCTATGGGCCAAATGAGTACACATATTTGCTGCTTCTATCCAAACAGCTGGACTGATTTACTCAAAATTTGTAAACCAGATGTTTTTGGTGACATGCTTCCATGTGATGGAAAAGCACCATATGAAAAATCAGACCATAATCGGATCACCCACTTTTAACTCTGGACCCTATACACAACTATATATATAGTTCTTCAGAGGTTAACATTTTTTCCTTTTTAAAATTCAAAAGTATCATGACCACATTCAGAATTATCATGTGGAAAAACACATTCATATGAGTCTAAACTGGCCTAGTCTTAGGTTAGTGGTTTTTGTGACAGCTTCTAAACTGGAAGCCATTTGCAGGTCATTTGGGAAGCCATCTCCAAACCACTGACTTACATGTAATAACCTATACCAACTCTACCCAGGGTTGCAAGAGTTAAGATAGTTAACAATTTTGGAAATTCATGGTGTAAAAAATAATCATTTCTTAAAAGTTTTGGCAGTCTTGTTTTGATCCACAGTAGTAAACATAAATACTAAAGAAAGATTTACAGAAAGATACAGCTTACCGCTTTGACTCCAACACCAAACCCAGTCTTACCAAAACCAATACTAATGCTATCAAATAGCTCTTAAGTACAAGCAGTAGTAAATATCAATTTCCATCACTAGTACATAATCAAAAATAAAAATGCTTTAAATATACCACTAAAATGTACAGGTTAATCACCCTTCTCTTTAAGTAAACTTTGCCTTACAGTATAAAAGTGATACACATTATTTATTTCATATCAATTTATGATAATATACTTTCCTCCACCATTTAGATTTTGATATTTACACACTGAAATTAAAGGCAGACTCAAGAGATTTAGAAAAATATTTTTGTGCACTAATTAAATAGTCAACTACAATTAAACCAAGTCACCTGAACAGCTCAATTCCAAAGTTTGAGATGATTTTGCAAAAAAAGGACATCTCTTTGAGCTTAGTTATTTCAAATAGTGATTAGTATGTGAACAAGCATTAAACCAAAAACAAGATTTGTTAAAAAATTTCAAGTGGTATCCTCAAGAAATCTCTGAGTCAGCCTTTAAGGGTAAGCAACACTGGGCTCAAAGAGTTTCAAAGTGTTTTATAGGCTGAGCATGAATAACCCCTGTGATTAGGTTTGTACAGATTTCGCAATGTATATTTTATCAACATAAGACAAAAAAGCACACATAATTGATATTATGCATGTGAACAAGCTTGAATACACCAAAGCTTTTTAGCATGTAAATCTTCGTTCATTATGAAATTTAATTGGCTCCCACTTACACCGTATGTGGTTCCAGGGCTTTCACTCTGTTTTAGAAGTGTTCTCGTATGCAGTAGTAATCCTCAGAGCATGACTCAACAACCATCCCAATGAATTACTGTAAGGTTTGCACCCAGGGGTGTATTGAGTCCATCCCACAATACACCAGTTTTGGGAATTTCACCTGAATAAGGTCATGTGATCCCACAAAAATGCATAAAAACCCTAACTTTTAGATGGATTTTAGCCCACAAGGCACTAGTACTAGGTAATTTTAGTATGATCATGAATTGTCTTGTGGTTCTCAAACTTTTTATTCCTAAGTACTGACAAGTGTTTAGTACAGTACAGGCACATTGCAATGCTTTATGGGATTGGTTCAAAACGCCCTCTGGTTTGCACCTAAAATAAACTGTTTTAATTTTTTTTCAAGATTCATATAGTCCATTTCTCTACCTCCGTACAGTGATGTCATAACCTTGATGCAGCTTTTACACACACGTCAAGATATGCCGTCTTTGTGCGCACATGTAAAACCGCCGTCGTTTTTAAGTCAGGGCGCGGCGTGGTTTACTGGTGCGCATCAAATCTCGCCCTGACGTCACTGCACGGAGGTAGGGTAGGAAAATGGAGTATAGTTATAGTGTCACAGCTTAGACTGAAGAATTACATATTGTTATTACACCATTGAATTCAAATCATCTCGACGTCATCTAAAGCCCAAGACATACTATTTGTCGCAGGAGTGGTTGTGTTGTGCGCAACACCGGATTTTGACCACAAGATTCAAGTGTACGAATGCTCAAGAGCACAAATCGCTTCTGCGATTGGCAGTATATCATGGGCTTATGTTGATTTTGAATCCTGTTTACATTTGGTTGGTCAACATAGAATGTTAAAGGTTGGTTATGATTTTCCAGAACTCAACTACACAGTGGATTATCATGGTATAAGCATAGAACCTCAGCTACTCAATATGTACTCTTAGCTCTACTCCAAAGATACCTCTGATAACATTATGATTGCAAGACAGACTGCTTATGACTTATGAAGTACTCAAGCCATTGGAAGAACAGAAGCTTTTTTTTTATATTAAAGAGACACTGGCACATTTTAAAAATAGTGCGCCTTCAAGATTTTGTCAAAATCGATATTTTGACATGGTTGTAGGTTTTTTAATACAAAAGCCCTCACCTCACCCGAAATGATTTTAAGACCACATCAGCTTACTTATGGGTAAACATGAACGATTTTATAATTTTAACGTCGCTGGCGACGAAATTCAGCAGACGACGGAAACTGGCGTTTACACAAGAAACGCGTACCCCGTATGCCATGTTTCACACGCTATGCACACTGTGTGATAGGTATAAACCTTTGTGGTTTAATCTCAGTGAGTACGAGTCAAAAATATTCATGGTAAATATACGCATTTGTTGATTAAAGTTATGGAAAAAACTTAAAGGTTGGCCTACAAAATTACTGGATGTCTTTATCCTCATATCATGTCACCACCTGTTTTTGGCGGGGTATGTCATTTTATGTGTAAAAATATATCTCGGTTCTGCCAACGGTTCGCGCCGAGACTATTCATCTATGCAATTAGCAGAAAATTCATATTTGTGAAAATGTGACAGTGCCGCTTAACAACCCAACATATACTCTGGATATCATGTACTCTGAAGTCGCATGCAATAGGTGATGAAAGCACACATGGTGGCCACCAGTAGTGGAGTACTTGCAGCTACTCTGGAGAACCTTTGCAGGTACTCCCCCCACCAAACTGCTTAGTAGACAAAACTTGATTTTCATAAAAATGACCAAATAAGTTAAACAAAGAACTGGTGTGTGGTGTCCTTCAATTGTCTATCTATAGAGTTGGCACAGATAAACGGACTGGCAGAGTCAATATAAAGTCACAGCTGTTTGAACATATATTTATTAGGACAAAACCGAGAATAAAACAAAAATACAACGGCGACACAATTGACAGTAATTTGGAGAAGTTATTCCACTAGCCACATCCTGTGTAATTTGATGAATTTTATTGCGGGCAAATATGACTTTTTCATAAAAATATATTTTACAAGTCTTTCTATGGGAAATAGGCATATAGAGGCGCTATAACATACAATTATGAAATTTGTAGGCCCTATATGGCAAGAGTCCTGCAATGGATTTTTCTGATTTTTGCAGAGGAATAGCTTCTTGCAGGTCCCTACTTATATCAGTAGTCAAAATTGTGTCGTAATTGTAAAATGGCTCTAAAAATAAAAGACATTACCATGGGCAAACAGCTGTGATAGTAGATGTATGTCTACTTTGGTACTGTACACACCATAAAATACAATTGACTAGCCATTAAGGAATTACCCCGAGGAGAAGCATCCCTGTACACGGTTTGCTACTTGAGAAGTCCTCTCCTGACGACAATGCATTGCAAAGGGCCTCAGTACGTACTGTGCGTAGATGTTACCAATGAGAGATGACGTGCAGTGGTATGAGCTACGCGTCAGTAGAATATGGCTGTGTAACTGATATAATCGCTGGAAAGTTTTGTGAACGACTACCTTCAGCATAGATGCATATGGTGTGTATTGTATTAGGCTAATGAAAAGTTGATTCCCAGTTCCCCGTTTCCGATCCGGTCTGAAAGAAATGCCGATCAAATAATTCATTATTTCCAAATAATTCATTTTCATATTTTACACTTTTTAAGACAAACACCGATGTTGTTAACGTGATCTCACTCACGACTAATGCATTTAAGCACTGTTAGATGACCGGGGCGGGGGGGGGGGTAGAAGATCGGAAATGTCCCCTTCTAAGATCAATAACCAATTTACCTTGGTTCCCGGCTCCTTACCTACTTCCGTGTGTGTTTTCTATTAAACCACCGATTAGCTTAGCATGACTTCAGGTAGTCGTTTGCAAGAATGCGTGCGTGAACTAATGCTTTAAATAATATATACCCACGCGCATTGACTCGAGATTAGGTTTACTCTCTCCGACAGGCTGCATAATCACTACGTCATTGACGAAGTTTAACACGTACAGCCTGTAGTAAAGGCTAGACTAGGTTGAAATGGAAATTTCTACAGTGCACTGGGTAACGCGCTATTATTTAGCACGTTGCAAAAAATTGAATATGAATTTACTGTCAATTTTTCGAAGGTTTTCATAAATCTCTATTGAAAAAATAATTTACATTAGAAAATACATGAATTTGCGAATTCATGTGTTCATATTGTTAGCACGTGTACCCTGCTATGAAATAAACCAAGCACCACGTCGGTCATTACTGTCATTTTAGTCATTTGTCCATGTGTTTTTTTTCGTTAGGGTTTTTTAAAAACTTTGTGTGTATGCAAACAACATTCTAAAGAAGTGCTTTATCAAAGAACTTCTATGTGTACCAAAGTTTATTTAAATGAAGCTGGTCATAAGTATGTGTTTCGTGCCTCAAAACAAAAGCAATGCCGCAGTTAACTTGGCATCAATATGAAATCTGACAAGATATGAATAATGAAAACGTTCCCCACTCAGTCATGAAAAAAAGAAACGGAAACTGGGATCAACTTTCATTAGCCGGTATGTATTGCTTGATTGGAGGGACCGCCACAGTATGATATGTATTCGCCTATATACGCATTAAAAATTTCCAGGCGCGTCAGTTTCAACAGGTTTGATCAGTACCAAAACAACTGTACAAAAGCACTTTTCGAAGTTAAGACCATTGCATGCACAATTGGGTCAGGGAATAAGCAATTCTGTACTTATGGTTCAGGATGAAACAGCCCAAAAAGTAACATTGAGCCAGGTCAAACAGACAACCAGACATAGCGAATAACTCAAATTGGCAAATATGCCAAATGTAAAACCATACCAGCATTTTGTAATTCCTGGCAAAAGCTTGCAAGTGGTTCTTAATTATAACCTCACATAGCAGATGTGCATTTGCAGTATTGCAGAAAAAACAATTCATCTACCCGAAAGGGGAGTGATTGCCATGCACCGGAAGAATACAAGTTCCTACTTGACCAAAAAGTTAACTCTGAAAGGGCTTGTTGGCTGAGGATTCCCTCTTTCTATAAGAAGTAAGTACACAAGTGTGGTTAGCTGGGTAAAGAGCTGTAGCCAACGTTACAATATGATCCCTTAATGAAAATATACAAGGGAGAGTTGCAAACACAAAAAATTAACCACTTAACTGTACTGCTGACACTTGGTTTTGAATAAACAGTTGCAATGCCCTATACCATAAAACAAGAATTAGCAGTACTATTTTATGGCCCCCCACAACTGTGTTTTAATCTCCCATTTATTGAAAATATGCAAAGAGAGCTCATTACTACTCATAACCTGCAACACGTATTACAGCCACTTGACTCATATTCTATCACTGTGCCATGTAGTAGTTCATTGACTGCTTCAAAAATCATTCAATATTCTATTTTTGTTACTGACATGGATATGCGAAACATAAACACTGCAAGTGGTGGCTTGGAAATCTGTGTGATTAAAAACAAGCAGTACTTTTTATCTGATTCTGTAATTTCATACGTGCATATCAAAATTCCGACTTGAATCAAAAAAAGACCTTTCCCGGGTGAATATCCCCGATTTTTCAGCATGATATTGTGCACCATGATCAATACAGTTTGACCTCAAACACAACAATTACTGATTTTTGTTTATCTGTACTGGTGTAAACCCACAATCAGCTGTTTAAGTGTAAATTTGAGACGTGTTACCTGAGGTCTATTTATGGAGCCGGTAGGACAAAGTTTTGAAACACTTCATTTTTTCACTATTTGGTGAGTTGTTTCTACATTTAAAGCAGTTAGATGAAATTGTCCACACTTTATAAGTAAAAAAAATCCTTTCCACATTTTTTTATTCTCTGGCATTATAGTGCTAATCCCTTTAATGAATTTTTTCTGCCCATGTAGACATTCATCATTCAGACAGGACATATTATCTACATGATAAAAAAGGGCCATCCCAGGCATTGGTTGTGGAGGCCAAAAATATTATCATAAAAAAAAAATAATTAAGCCCATGACAGGGACACGCAAGAAAAAGTCACAGAGAAAAGAGGGGGGGGGGGGGCAACGATCGATCCGATAGCGTCGTTTTTGCCGTTCCCATAGGTTTAGCAAGTAATCACGAAAACTTGACAAATATTCTAAAGTCTCGCCAACATTATGTTTATATAAATATTTTTTACACATCAAAATCCTTGGAGTGAAGAATCAACTCCAGTGTAAGTTATTTTTTTGCTATGAATTAACGAGTTTACAAAATGGGATCCATTTTGAACGAGCTTGCTTGACCTCATGTTCAATCGCAGGGTCACCGGTATTTATAGCTGCAGACGGGATAATGCGGACCAGTACCAGTAGCCTCCTGCACGGGCCTATGCATCACCGTGGAATGATTCGTTTACCTGCACGTAGCAATCCTCTCATGACCGGTCTATAAAACACAGATTTGATGAATAGTTTTTGCAGCACAATTCTGCACCACACGGCCGCGCGCGGCTCCGTATGGGAATTCCCACTGCTGGCCACTCCTGATCTATTTAAAACGCGCCTATGACTTCAACTTTCGGTACACGGTTCAGGAGCTCGTTCAATGACTTTGTTCGGCAGTTTTTTAACTCTATGATGAATCTTGGCCGCCACCCCGCCTGCCGAAAGTAGGAGCCCCTAATCTGGAAACAAGACTTCTTGTCTTGTTAAGCATCAGACATAGAACTGATTCCCCTGCTAATATATGGACCTGCAACCCCTAACTACTGTTAAATTCCAAATTTTATTTTGGCCTCCCATGCCCAATGACAATGATATCTAAACCTACTACAGTCCGACTAATTGCAAACACTTTCTCCCCTCGTCATAAAAAATCTTTAATACACAGCTGGTTGGATTCCTCAACAAATCAGATCTGCCCCCCTAATAGGGGCTTGATAGCTGAGATGGATAGTCACGGTTTGAATCCTCCCGCTGCAACAAATTTTCTTTGCCCTCTTATTTACAGTATATAGTTTTCACTTGTAAGGCCCACATAACACTTTTCACACGAGCAGGTGGACGAATTAACTTCCTTGTGACACGCGGTCGCAATAAAACACCTAATTAAATGTTAAATCTTTTCAAAGAAAAGATTTACAAGCTGCTTTTTTCATGAAATGCTTCTTTAGAATCATTTTCTTCAGTACTTGGTCCTTGATCTTTTGTTTTCCATCATAAAATTTAGCAAGTTGAACAAGGAAATTCAACATTGCAATAGTCTCCTACAACCAGTGCACTTTACAACAGAGAATGCATGTTTGCTGTTAATTTTATGAGGCACAATAGTGATGTGTGTGTGTAGAGTTGACAATGGTATTATAATGAAACTAGGGCGTCCCTGGGGTTTCCGAGATCACTGGGTTTCGCGATCACTGGCTTGAATGACCCGGCATCAACACTCTACCGCCCAGCACCAGAGTTTTCATGCCCTACCCCAAGTTCCTACCCCGCATTTGACCTCGTTTTGACCCTTGAAATGACCCCGATTGACCTTTATGACCCCACTACCCAATACATAACAATCAAACTGTCCTTTCGTTTTGCAAGGACCAAGTCAGGAAGTGCGACCCTCGTTCTCCTAGAGAATATATACGCCGTCAGACACACCTGACAGACCACCGGTATTAACACCCCTCCTATGTACACAAGGCAGCATTTTATCATACCTGCCACATGTTTTGATCGAGATCTCGATCACTTGAGCCATGTAAGTGTATAATGAATTGGTGGCTGATTTGAAGTCTACAGACAACGATCGATTGCAAAAGCCGATTGATCATCCGTCAGTGGGCAAGCCTTAATATTTTACACTTAACCGTTAAATGGGTAGGTGTGTTCAAACTCTGATTAAACAAGCACAAAACTGTTCAAAACTCAATTGTTAGAATTTACAGATTTCAAAAAAAATATGGCACTAAATTTTTAAAATAAAACTAATAGTACTAAAAGATACAAGGTTGGAATAATTCTGGATCTAATCAAGTGTTAGTCGTATCTGGGATGTAACTGAATATTATGTCAATTCTGTTGAATAATTACCGCAAAGGTAGGCATTTTCCGTGTTTAATGCCACGGAAATATGTAGTCACACAAGCTATGCTGAAGACATGAGCCACATTTTGGTTGAAATTGTCCCTGAGATTATTCAAACTACAGTTCCTTTTAATAATCTTCTAATTGTAACTAAGAACTTCAACACAAAATTGCATTTCAAAATATGGGCTACAAATATTGTCATTTAGGATTAGACTCTCTGACGTCTTCAGTCTGGCAATTTGTAAACCAAATCCCTCCCCACCAAAATAGAGATAAAAATTGCCCACTTTTGGCTTGCATTCTAGAAAGAAGAGACTACTCAATTAATTTTAAATCCCTCCCATAGGACTCATAATAGATTCAGGACCAGTACTATCCCACCCACATTGTATCTCTTTTAGTATTGTCCAAGGGGGTGAAGCCCATTCAAAACCAGTTCCCGTCCCGGGCTGGGCGGCATGACTTTTTGGAATATTTGCACGGATAATTCTTAGTTTGGGGTGCTTGTAATACCCACCTATGTCAATTCGAAACAACAATCCGGCAAAATATCAGTTGTTGGATGTTGGGTGCTATTGGGTGGTTAAATTTTGTCCTACCCATGGCCACACAACAATGAAATGACACGTCGGCGTCTGATTTTAATAATAAACCGCCTCAATGAATACAAATTTTTAACCTAAAGCGCCGCATGCATTATGCGGAAAGAAAAAAGGTATCTGAGCACAATGATCAAGGTGCACTATTATTAAACCTGGCCACCTCAACACATACATCAATTTGTAATACTACCGATTAGTGTATTATGCAAAGCGTGGCACCCACAGTATGTGGGGAGAAGTGGAGGCAGCCATTTGCTTTCATTGTGGTAATCTATGTTTTCTTTGTGGGCGACAAAACATGCGAGACGATGAAGTTCTAAAGATAGATTACGTAACATTTTGCCTCTCTATCTATATAGAACCTCTTTGGAATTGTCACTGAATCCCAGATAGGACAGTCATTTACTTGGATTAGGATCAGTACATTCCCACCTTGTATCTCTATTGTAGTATGTTCAGTGACATCAACCAGTTTTTTTTTTTAGGATCATAATAGTATAGGATCAATACTTTTCCCACCTTGGATATCTATTAGTATGTTTCAGTGAATTCCCAGATAGGGACATAATAGGATTAGGACAGTAGTTTTTCCCACATGTATTCTTTTAGTTATTTCATTGACATCCCCAGATGTATGGACTCATAATAGGATTAGGATCAGGTACTCTTCCACCTTGTATCTAGTTTTTAATTAAAAAAAATTTGGGTCTGACCATTTTTCTGCATTTGCTTATTGTGTATTCAAACGTGCCCATGTGAATAAAAGGTTTTTAATTCATGTGATAGGTACTATCAGGGACTTGATTTAAGGTGCTGTAGAACAATGCTCTCCTTAATCACCACAGGAGAGGTGATTGAGCTCCCATTAGAATATGCTCCCCAGTCTGTCGCTTACAGTATATTTTGGACCATTTTTCTGGCTCTTATCTTAATAAAATGGTTTGGCAGCGATAATTTCGTCTCCTGTAAAGGCCATGGCTTGTTTATATTTCAAATCATCCTCTTGATTGCTTGATATTTTGTTTTGTGTTTCAGCGCTATCTATTGCTCCCCTTAAAAGTTCCAGGAGAGTTCTTTGTCGCTCCACTGTCATTTAACAGGCAGCCCCGTCTAGCAGTCACAACCGAGTGTAGTGTACAATGAAGTGTACCCCACCTTGCATACATCACAGGGGGGAAACTTGGCTGGTTCTTTTATCCGGTATGATCAAACTGAGAAATGAGACAACATAAGTCATGTGGTTTTTATACTATGGCGTTACAGCTGTGTTAGGGATAGTTTCGCTCTCATCTTGTGCTACGGTCTCTCCCGGTTCTATACACTTCCACAGACCGGACGTGTGGGCCTATGTTAGTCTGGCCATAGTCTAAGCGTGCCATCTTCTGATCCGCTGGCATACAGCTCACCGTCTGGCGAGAACCGAACACAATGCACTGGACCCCCCCAAAGTGACCCTTGTAGCTTTCTTGTGGGGAGAAAAAATTGAGAAAATGAATGGTATGAATGTTTAAAAGAGTTTTGTGCATTTGTGATTGCCAAAGCAATGCAGAGGGAAATCAAGCCTAACGATAAAATCAAGTTTCACTGAATCACTCTGAAGGGCACAAGGTCTTGCTAGCATTAATCAAGGATCTAAGGTGTTTAGTGCCCTCTTCTTGATCACTGTCAGCAATATCTTTTCAGCAAATATTTGGTGTGTTTTGTTTTTCTTTATGTTTGGGATAAAATCTCTGTAACTAATCTAGGGAGCTAATCATTCAATGATTGTCAATGACAATGATATCGAAGGAATTATTCACTGTATGCACGGGGCATACACATCGCAATCAATCAATGATTGCTATAGCTTTTGCCAGCATTGTTTGCGATCCATAAATAAGTGATACCATAATTGCCCAGTGTATGGTTAATGCCCAGTGTATGGTTATGGTTAAAAAATGGGTTGAAGTGACAGATGTTTGTAGAAGCAAATTATTTAGTATGTCATTGATTTGATTGATAGAAATAGGGCTAACACAGAGAAATACAAATTTGCATAAAGGCTTGACCTATAACTCGGAAAGTAGTGGTCACTGGAAATGAACAAAACTTGTACTTAGCCAGCCATAGCTCCACAACGCCATGATCAATCAAGTCTTCAGCAAGGCCAGGTTTTTTCCTGTTTCTTGCTCCTGTGAGTGAATTTTGATAGAATGCAATAGTGATTTAATATGCTCATTTTATATATGAGATAAAAAAACTCAGCATAACCAAGAAAAATACACCGGTTCTCGGACCGCAGGGTCACTGCCATCGCGGTTTGTGAATGAAAAGCCTCAAGTTTGGAGTTAAAATCCATTGAAGTATGCAGATAATACAGGCAGTATTAACCCTTTTTCACAAAACAACCGACTACATCAACAGACTACATCAGATGATCTCACATGACATTTGAATCAATAAATCGATCAATAGAACTGAGGAATCCCACATTGCCACCTATGATCCAAGCTTGTTGAAATCCATTATGGGATTTACAGGCAAATGTTAACCTTTTCACAAACAGACAAAAGCGGACAAAGTGACCCTGTAGGGCAGGCGACACAAAAATAGGTTGTATGCACCTTCAACTTTTTCCCAATCTCTGATTGGCTAATTACATTATATAACCATATAAGGACCAACCAAATTGCCCAGGTTTTCACATGGCCATAAAAAGCTTGTAAACCAGCCCAAGAGTACTTGACTAAATTCTACTGAAATACATGTAACTGTCATAACAAATTCTTTCACATTATTAGACTGTGAAGCCAACACATACCAAGCTACCAAGAAAGGGAATGTTGAAAGGGGGTCTCATTTAAATGTGCTTGTTTGATCACATTTGGAGACATAGAGAGACTCGGTAAGCCGATATACCGGTATTTTCGGTGAAGCTAAAGAAACCGGTATTGTCGGTATGTTTATAATTTCGCAAATACCGATGATAGATACGCGTTTTTTTTAGCGGCACGGCGCAAGGCGCTGCTGATTCATTGCGGTATATTTACTAAGATGAGCAGAGTTCTTGACCCAATTTCCCGAAAACAAGCACTGTAAGTCTATTACCTTCAACCATGCACTAAAAATAGATCTATCAGACCCCCATGCCTTAAGTACCCTACCATAATTCTATGAATTCCACTATTTTTATCGCCATCCTTTCACATTTTCTTTGGGCCCCGGAAATGATCGGCCAGCCGTCAAGGAACATGCCACAAAGCAAGTTACAATAAACATTGTTTCACGCAATGAGCACACGGCCAAATCGATCCAAAGAAAATGGCTGCTTCCACGGACCGTCACGCACGTGTCAATTCGTCCCCTTTCGAAGTTCCAAAACCCACATACAATCGCTGGTGCTTAAAGCCACGGCTTCGAAAACTAGGGTTATTTTCTTGCGCGCACAATATTGTTTGTGAATTTAGGACTTGTTATTTTGGTTTATGAATGTTGGATTACAGTAAAGTAAAAGAAATATTTCGGGGATTTATTAACTCATTATTTTCCGAATGATTTTTTTTATTGTTTAGATGCACGAGTGGTGTAAATTGTTATTCTTCCCAAACAGTTCACATTTAATAAGATAATGGTATATTTTTTGTAATGTGTGTGGGGGTCTGGTGGGATCTGTGTCTTCTAAAGCCCCGTTTTACCATTTTACACTTGCCATTGCCCATGACAGCTAACTAAGAATATAACTGTGTTAAGCCAATGGCTTTAGTATGAATTCTTAATTCATTTTTTAAGGGAAAATCAAAAATAAAAGTGCTTTTTCAGACTAATGATTCGCGAGTTTCTCGTTTCATTATCTTTTAAATAATACATTTCGCATAAACCCAGACACATGCGACGCTGCCCCAAATTGGGTGAAGATGTTCGCTGGTTCTGGAAAAATTTGTAATTCCTGTATGTGGAAGAAGACGGAGCGGGAAACCAATGAAAACGTCCCCTGCCACACAATTAAGTGCATCTGGATCTTACCCCAGCGCAGGTTTCGGCGCAGCCCTAACCAGTAGTACACCAAGTCACTGTCTACTCTAATACCGTAAAAGCTACACTCAGAATCATACAGTAAATAGCTTGACAATACAGAAAACTTGTATCCGTGATAAAAAATCATTTAAATGCATACATGTTCTCTGCTCTGAATTTTGCAAGAGAAGATATCCCCTTCCAAGTTTGGAGCTTGCTTTCCTTTCGGTTCTCTCAAAATCACGTAAACAATTGTGTTGAATCAGCACGTGGAACAGTACACCTTGTCCCGCAGGCCGGTCCCGGGGCTCCAGGTCATGCACCCCGAGGCCAGTTGACTTGTCACCACTTGGCATGCCTCATGAGCGGTGAAATCTTGCCAGATGCTGCGTATTGCTGTACGTAACATTCAATAAACTTTGATTTCTTTCGAATTGTAGTGACTTTTAGCTCATGAAATGTATGTATTTGACAAGAGCAAACGAGTTGTCATATAAACAAGGAAGGATCATAAATGACAGATGATGACAAGTCACGGACAGGTTCGTTAAACAGAAAAAAATATAGGTATGAAAAAAATAAACAGACACGCTAGTAGTAATTAAAATGTCGGGTGGATCTTATTGCCGTAAAAAGAGCGGTGAGACCGTGCGAGTAACCATTAGAATTTACCCAAGCTAAAATGACTAATTGTTTACTTGATTGGAAACCTAATGGAAGACAGGCCATAAGAAAAGTGTCGATTATTGTGCAAGACTGTGTAATTAAACATGGTAACGGAAGACGGCACATTGGAAAAGGAAAGGCGGGGGGCCTCGGGGTTCTGCGCAATAGCTTCCGGGTTGCCATTTATGACGGGGATAGATGCTCTGAGGGCCGGATCATTGATGTGTCAATTTAACTGGAAAAACCTATATACCGGTAATAATACAGTATTAAATTGGCGGTATTCGGTTTGCGGTATTTGAGTTACGAATTTTGCCTATGAGACCCCCGAAGTACCAAGGTAAGATCAAATTTGATAGTATGTGAAATGCCTCTATTTTTGTTAATTGTAGTTCTTAAATTAGCTGAAAATCCATTTCCTTTCCAAGAAGAAACAAAAACTGCCATTTTAATGGTTAACCATCCATAGTACAGCACAGAAGTGAATACGGCATTGTAATGTCGTTAGTACTTCTACCCATAAACCAAGGTGTTTCCACAATACTTGGTTGGTAAGTGTATGCGAGCGCATGCTGCTCAATCAAGTGGAGAACACATATACATAATCGGGACAAGCACCTTTTAGGATAAAAGGAAAAAGTGGTTCCAGGTTTAAGACTGAAATAACATGTCCTTAGCGAAAAAAAAAAACATGAATAATGGATGATGCGCAACTAGCCATTAGTGAATTTTTTCCACCGGAGGGGCCACAATATGAGGCCTTGAAATTGGACTTTATATTTAAAGGCCATGGTCTGATCGCTGAATGAAAAGCCTCGTCCAAGGGACCCCGATTCGCGGAAGGGTCAAAAATATTGATATCAGAAAAAGCTACTATTTTCTCCTTTCCCTGATGAAATCTTAGTGCTAAAGGATGTTTGGTTTGGATATTATGAGCAAAAATAGGCCATTTTGGTCGACCATATTATTGTACACAGTCCTCTATGGGGATTACAAAATCACGTTTTTAGCTTCTACTGTAAAAACGGGTTGAAATATCGGCGCAAAACTGGACAGATGGGTTGTGGGGTGAAGCCGTTCATCAAGATGAAAAATTTCTCGACTAAATCGGTGATCCTCCTTTAAAATATATGATCGTTGGTGACTTGGGTCAACTGATGCAATTACTCTACTGTATTGGTATCAGGAGTTGACACATAGCTACCACCCTACCTTTAATATTAAACTTGTTACTGTAACATTGATATTACATAACAATTGGGGCTTATTTTTAAGAACTTAAAGGTGGGTGTTCCGATCGTCTTTGGGACCCCCTGATTTACCCGGTAGTATCGATTTTGATATTCAAATGCAAGGCCGTATTTTTTATTGTCCTCCTGAAATTCCGCTCCAAATCCCATTTCTTTAGCAAGATATGGACAAAAAAACTGCCGTTTTGAATGGTTAACCATCAATGTTAGAACCACAGTAGTGCGTAGGGCTTTGCACGATTGCATGAGGCGTCTAGCATCAAAACGCAAGTTTGTGCCCACGGTAATGGTGGTCTTGTATACAGGTCAGGCTCCCATATCAAGTAGAGACAACAATATACAAAAAACGGAACAAGCACCTTTAAATATGCAACTTGCAAACTCCTTTTGCATGTAGGGCCGTTGGGTTACATCCCCAATGACAGAAACATGGTGGCACACTACTTTAACAAGTCAACCCACCATCGTCGTCTCACTTCTGAGAGCACCGAGGAGGATCTCCAAATACAGATCCCTCAAAAATGTGTTAAACAACAAGCATGTTTTCTTGCATTTAAATTTAAGGTACACAGGAAAGCACCTCAATGATCTTGACAGACTACAATAGGGAAGTTGGCGGCAAATCACAAATCGCCTTTTCACAGAGTTTGTACTCACCTAATTCCTTGCCGTCTTCATAATCAAATTTGTAGAGCTTCAAATCTTCGCACAGGCTACGAAGCAGTTCGTAAGGATGAAGAGAGTGCTGAGGTTAAAAACTGGGTTGGTGCTACAAAGGTCTGATATTCTCACAACTGTACAAGTTAGAAAATAGAAACAAAGGATAGATTTAAAGGTGTAGGTCTTTGTTACCATTCTGTCAAATTTGGATCCGCAATTAGTGCAAATTTGGAAAAACACCAAGGTGCAATTTGTAGAATACAACCCAGAACAACATGCAAAAGAGTGGTATACAATTAAGTTTTAGTATTAAACCCGATTTTCAATTTTGTTTCAGTTTTCGTGACAAAAACAACTTTTTCCACTGCAGTTTTGCTGTGACAAATCCCCCACTGCCTTTTGGGCGGGGGGGGGGATTAAAAAACTGTATCTCAGAAACAATGCACATATATAAAAACGAAATCTGATTTACTTGCTTAGCACTAACATGTTATCACATTTGTAAACCCTTTATTGTGGGGGGGTTGTTAGAAGAAAAATCTAAGAGTGATCCCAAAATTATCAATTATCTCATCAAACTTGGCAAATTCACAGAAATTTCCGACATCTCCTATGTTTCTGGGATTGCAAAACTGCACAGATTATCAATATCGCTTGTTTGATAAAATCTACAAAAAAAAACTAAACTAACTACTATCCTCTTTCCTGACCCATGCATCGAGCAAGAAGCAGGGCTTGACAAGTAAGCAAAATCACTTTGCACAGCAATAAGTGGGTTGTCTTGTAAATATAGAGGACTTGGAAATGAATGACTGAGCTAAGAGCAAACCAATATTAGGTGTCACAATGATATACTATACTTTTTCATCACCAAAATAGGCAAGGCTTCCACACGTGAATTGATTAGAATAGTGTGGGCGCAAATACGAGGCAAAACACTACCACAGCCGATGCAGTGTGCGAGTATGCACGGCACCGGTTGTGCACGAGAATTAGCGCACATGCTAAAGTGTTAGAATTACTTTTCACAAAATTGGCTTTATTAAAACAAAAAATACTAATTTTTGCCTTTTTGGTGATGAACAGGGACATTAGGGATTTAAATTTTTGGAATGATATTTTAAAAGGGTTTATAACTGTAGACCTGGGTATAAAAACCAGGGGGTTCGCCCCTTTATGAATGCACCTGTTTCCTTTCCTACTCCAGAAGTTTGCTGAATGGGTGCAAAAATTCCTCATGGTAATTCCTCATGGATGGGCCATTCCATGAGGAATTTTCTCAACCGGTTACATTAACTTTCAATACCATGAAAGGACTAAAAGTTTAACCTGGGTCTAAAGTCAGATACCTCTGTGGAGACGGGGGAGCATGGACCCACTGGCCTAGGGGGTGGGTACTAATATTTGCCCTGGTTGAAGGAGGGTCCCCGGTTCGAATCACAGTGGGACCACTAGAGGATTTAATTCGGGTACTAAAATTATGGAATCCCGCTCGCCCGTGGTTCATTGGACTTGGGCAAACGAACATGAGAATACCCCGTCCTTGGGAGGGAATGTTAAGCGGTCAGTCCAATGTAACATGAGGAGAAATCAGCCTGTACATGTATCGGTCAGTTTCGATAGGTAGGGTTAAAACTGTGGCTGGTCTGAACTCGCCTGGATCCCGGTGTGCTTACTTGGAAAGCAGTGTCTGAACACTGAACGATTTACCCAAGGCTAAATTAAGACAAAACAAACAAAAAACACAAACAATACCAGCTTTGGGATAATTGAATCTGTGCCACACTGCACATATACTGTAGCATCTCTATGTCAGAGCAATAAATATTCTAAATGTAATATTGAAAGCTTTTATTAAAATTGTCAGGTAAATAACTTTCCCTACAGAGATCTTTGAGGCTATTAAGTGTTAGTTCCTGAACTTCTCCCCAATCAGTTACACTTACAAAGCAGCAGTGAATACACTAATGTCCAAGTCTATGACAACAGGTGATAACATTTAATAAAGTTAATCATTCATGGTCTTTAAACCAGAAGGAATGTTCTGCTGACCACACATACATGTACAATATTGTCCAGTGAATTATGTTACAGCCCAAATCAGGTAGACTGAGCTTTAAAGTAGTAATAACAACTGTCACTGAAACTATCCATTATGAGCATTTAGAAAAAGCCCTACATTCAAAGTTATTAGGAATGGTCTAATGGCGTATAAAATTACCAACACCTACAGGCATCCAGGAAATATTGGAAGGATCACTTTTAGTAACACGTCATTATCCTGGATTGACCGGACAATCTAGAGATGGCCCTTTAAACTGTAAGGCCCAATTCTGCACTTCTGCAAACACCAGTTCACCGTAATCCAGGTTAAAGTAAAAAGGTCAATCCATTATAGACTAGGGTATGGCATTGTCTCACTCTTTTCCAGTCACAATTAACATCCAATTGAAAATGGAACTAGAACACCCCTACCATTGAGATGGATTTGACCATAGAGAAGCAATCCGTGATACGACCTGGTTAACACCTTCCAGCTATTTCTTACCAGTCCTTGTTACCCGATATATGTGTGACAAATAGTCCCACAATGAAATGCATCCCGACAAATACTTTTGGCTTCAAAATTGTTCGCTGATGCACGATGGCGTGGCCAACTAAACAACAATATATATTTTAGCTCTTATTGGTAGTGAAAGGCAGATGGTAGAACTAGTATTTCTCTTTCAAAAATGTTATTTTTACTTTTCTTTCCCATTGGCTGTGAAAATACCAAAACTTTAATTTTTTAAAAGTTGTACCTTTTCCCAAAACTTATTTTAATTTGTAGTATTTAAAAGAGGGCAAGAATGGTTAGTTTTGTTTAATCCGTTCGTATCGCCATCAATTAAAGCTATTTTAAGTTCTGCCACAAGAAAAAAATAGAAAATATATCCATGCAGGAATGGAAATCTGACGATCAGCAATCTTTCCGATTGCTGAAAGAAAGTAGGTCAAAATGGTACATGAGCCCTCGGTGATACATTAAAAAGAAATGAGAGGAAAAATAGAAAAGGGACGGAGTGCAAGCTACCTCCTTATGAATCATGTATGCTTAGTAGCATACCTAGAAGCGCTGTGTATTGTACTAAGAACAAACACTACGCATACAGGCTGGTGCCTTTTAGGAGAGCTCAACAAGTTCTATAGAAAGACTAAAATATGACTTCACTGAGGTCTGAAAATGTCATTTTCCCCTCCAACAAAATCGCTTCAAGGGTTGATTGGTCGGAATATTTGGTAAAACCCAAAACTAAAATCAAGCATTCTGGATGTATTTTGCATGATTTCTAAGAAGTGACCATGTGGAAAAATTGGCCATAAGGGCAAATCCTTTTTGGACCAAAATTTAAAATTAAAAGTCAAACTTTTTATTTTGTTTAAGTAGAGTATGTTTTGCCTTTTCTCTTTATCACTCATTTTTATGTTTTGCATCAGTTTTCCTACTTTGCATAAAGAATTACAGTACTAGTAAATCTTCATAACATTTCAGGCAAATGTGAGTTCAAAGAAACCATCCTTAGCACCAATCTTAAAAATTCTTCTACGCCAAAAATATAATCTAAGTGAATACCTCTCCCTCGCTCTCATTCACTCAAGTACATACTATGGCCAAGTCACGACCTAGATTCGGGCGCTGTATCCCCATACGACCGCATCTCATTTTCATCATAGCCCGACAGAGAAGCGCACTCGATATTGCCCGGCAGCCTCGCGGAGCCCTCCTCCTCCTTGTCCTCTGCCCTGCCTCTTTCCCGATATCTAGGACTGTTTGTTTTCTATTGACCCACTTTTTTTCTTCACCTACAAGTGTGCTTTCTGGGTCTCTGTTGGCTGGAGTGTGGCCAAGGATGTCACAAGGAGCCATTATACCCTTGTATGCTGCAGGCTAGATTATGTACTAAAAAGCCGTATCAAATTTAAGCAGGGCAGAAGATCTAGTTCAGTGACCAGGGCATACAGGTGTAGTAAGGAGTAACCCTATTTGGGAAATTTGTCGCTTACCTCCCCTCTAGTTTGTGTCAATTGTGGTGGGATGCAGAATTTTGAAATTGGGTCTTTCTGCATATTAAGGGGATGTACAATTAGATATACATAGCAGGTTATATTTATGGGGAGGGGGCAGGTTATATTTATGGGGAGGGCGAGGTTATTTTTTGGGAGAGGAAAGGACTATTCATGCAGCAAAATATTGTCAATCCCCAATTCCATCTGACTGAAGTTCTTTTTGTCTACAGCCCCAACAGGAGTTTGTTCCTTTAAGTCGGTAATAAAAATTCCATTTGTTCAAAAATGTTCTCATTAAAATAAAGCTCTATGCTCATTCAGAAAAGCTGGTTTTGTGCTTTTTAAAACTCTCCAAAACATTACAATATGCTGGTAGAGTAATTTGGTTATTAAATATGAGACCTATTTTGATCCTATCACACAAAAATAAAAATAATGATAATCAAACATTCCTTTAAGTTTACCTTTGGGTTGTTCTTAACTTAAAGCTTGGAATTGCTTAAAATAAAATCAACAAAAATTACATAATTGTGACTGCAGAACATGTGCTTCACTAAGATATATGATGTCAGCATTTATTTCTATGTAATAAACACCTTCTGCACGTTGGAGATATTGGTACCACAATATTGAGCTTTCTCTTATGTACATATTCACAGGAAACAAATATGTCAAGCATGGTAAAGATTTGAATAGCACTCAGTTAGATGCTACAAGCTTACAATTTTCTTGCCAATCAACAATAACCAACACCACACAAGTAGCAAAATATGCACACATTTCCCCCTCCTTCCCAATCTGCAATAAATCATTTCTAGGGTCAATTTTTTGAAATATGAGGATACTCTTTCAAAAATAATCATTACTGTTAGGCAATTTAGATAACAATAGGTTCATTGTCCAAGCCAAAAAGTTGGGACAGGGCCCGAGGAGGAATTCCAAAATCACTTTTTTGAAGTACAAAAGAGATTTTTATCATACCTTTTGGTTTGGCAGATTTTTCAAAATCTACCCCCAAAAAATCCTGGCTACGACATAGAGATTGTCCCCAAAAATGGTTCAAAATGACAATTTTTTTAAATTTAAAAATGGTTTAAAAATGAAGAGAGTTGAAAACAAGAACAAAAGTATACTATTTTCTTCTTTTCAATGCCATTACAGTATGTCATATATTCTTCTTTATCAGTCACAAATAGGCAAAAATCAACACAAAACCCAATATAGAAATTACAAAATGTGACCAATGGAGCTTTAATAAATAAAAAAAAAGAGCAATAAAATAATTGCAGCTGCTTGTTAACCCCTGGGCACTACCTGATAGCTTTCATACATCATTTTTGATTGGCTAATTACATCAATACATTCATTTCAATAACCAGTTGAAATGCAGCTTCCAAATATTTAAGTTCCAGCCCTACCACCATTCTAACCCCATTGCTGATTGGCTCAAAGAATCACTTACGTCCCACTGTGACCAATCAGCAATCGCATAAGTCCCATTATAACCAATTAGCAATTAGTACTCATGGGGTTAATGCATCAGGTGCAATCTGCCATCAACAGGCAGCTTTAAACCAGAACATATCTCCAGACCCAGTCAACCCTAGCCACTTCTTGCCACAGAAAATCCACTCTCTTAAAACACTTAACAGCACCACCTGACCCAAGCGCACCAGACTGGCATGAATATTCATAAGGCGGCGAGTCTGTGTGCTACCGACCCCGCTTTGCGCCCGCCAGGTGATCTAGTTTAGGCCGTGTTGACCTATTATGGCACACTGACCCGGTTTCTGACCTCCTCTTTGCTATACTGACCTCATTACTGCAAGCTGGCTGGGCAAATGGCCCACAAATGCGGCGCATGACCTACATTCCCTGCTTAAGATAGTGCAAGCACTTTCAGGAGCTTGCAACGCTATGAAAAAAAAGGAGGCCGAGTGTCGTATTCTGTTACTGACAACATAAGAACGGACTTATGCACTGACTGGAGCATGGAATGCGATATTTGGGGCACCGATGCTTTTTTTCTGACAAAATGGCACTGTGGTGGGCTGGTATTACTTGCCCGAATTGCAAACAAGTAGTGCCCGATATTGCTTTTCATTGTGGGGTTAATTTCACCAAGGAGCGACATTTCACGCAATTGTGTCACGCTTACACGCCGGTCACGGTTCTCACTTCTGATTGCCGTAGCCTCAAGAGAGAATAATCAGCCCCGACCTTTTGAATTGCTTGCCCTAGATAAACCTCAGCCAAAGTCTGGGGGCAGTTTCAATATTGATCCAACCGATATTTATCCCGGACTACCCCGCTTACTTGACTTAGAACACTCCACTGGATTAACTTGTACTTAACCCTGCATGCTCTGAGCTGGAATGTTCCACTTCCACACGGGGTGACTCCATCTACCCATACACCACAACACACTAAATTGGGTGATTTTTAATTTTTTAGTGTATATGTCTTAGAATTGGGTCAGGTACTACAGATAAGAGTGTATAATTCATTCACTCTGTTAAATTAAGTCATGACAACTGCAATTACCTAATAACACACTTAACAGGATAGTTTACAAATTTAAATCATCCGTATATTGTCAACGCATGTATCGACCTCATTTCCACAATTGTATTTTAATTGAGCAACGTTGGTATCAAAGCTGACAGGCAGTTTTATGCACATGGATACTTCTTACAATTACTTTATTTTCATGAAAAAAAGCCCAAACACAAGAGGCACGAGGACATGCTAACTCCACCGTACTAAAATACGAATAGCATTAGATTAACGACAGGTAAACAACATCTTCATAAACGTCTTAATAAACAACGCCTTCATAAAGGCAAGCTACAAATCAAATACACCTAAACCAATGCAAACCCCAATAGTCCTACAGCCCATCAACTGCACATCAGCATACCAGGGCTGTTTGCTAGCATACATACACTAGCCTTCCTCAAGCTGTACATAAAGTAATGTACAACTGGAAATGTTCACAGGATTAATTTTTCACATTCTTTTAAAAGTTCAGACAAATTTGAGTGTAGAGTGAGAATTTTTTGTGAGGCTTTATTTTTTGTGCTTTTCATGGTTAATTTCAGAAACACATTTAAAAACCCACAAAAATATTTTTGCCTCATATATGGTTTAATATATGGCTTTTTAAAACCACAAAATGCAAAAATTGTTCAAAATTGTGAAAATTTACTACTGCTAACATACAGAGTGAATCAAAAAAAAATTGTGCATGAAAAAACACAAAATTTGACCCTGACCTGTTTACTCAACTGTGACGCAGTTGATGTTTTCATGATCTGCATATTTTCGACTTTCTGTGCTGAAAAAATGACGAAATTTGGTGAAGAAATGAGGTAGATATGAAAGATTTTCACGGCTGATCCAGAAAGATTTGTCACCACATTCGGACAAAATAATGGAACTGAAAACCCAGCTTAACTGAAAATCCCATTGGAATGGGGTACAAATTTTGTGTTTTTTCATGCACAATTTTTTTTTATTCACTATGTATACTGCAAAACAGTATTAAAGGGATTGGAAAAGATACTGCACAACTTATGCTATTTATCATTTTCCCCAGTAAATTTCCATTAATTGAGCATATTTACAATGTTACCGTCTAAAGCAGGTACAGCAGAATCAGCACTTGCGACTTAATCAGTGTGTACCATACACTATGAGTTACAATATGCTCATCCACCAAGGACACAGTTCAGTGGGTTGTACTTGTACATACATTGACATGAACTAACCCTGTGTAATCTGGGTATCATATATCATACCCAAAAACCAGAGGGTGTATCTTTTAAATACACTGGTGAATGGAAGGTACTGAACTGTGCCAAAGGAATTTTACTAGGTCATAGTGATACCAGTGCCCATCAGTTGACACTGCCAGTATATATCATGTGGTGACCATCATTTAGTGGTGACAGTGTTCATGATGTTAACTGTCATGAGCGGCTCTCAGTTGATAGAGGTATAACGCCCACAGCTTAGGTATATATATATAACACGATTTGCACCCATACTCTTTGTTTGATTTGTTTTTTGGACAATGTTCAGGATAACCAAAGAAAGCCTATACACAAATATTTATTTCCATTGGGGTCCATTCATCAGGATGAAATTGGGACAGCCAGGGTTAACTACCCAACTCTTTTTTAAACTGACTGTGATATACATGGGACCGATAGCTTAACATTCCCTTCAAAGGACAGGGTACTGCCATGATTCAATTGCCCAAGCGTAACTGACCGGAGAACAAATTATTAATTAATAATTATTATTATCATTATAGGAGCACTTAAAAAAGCTCCTGTACAGATTAAATTCCAAATTAAAACCCAATTAGATCTCAGCAAGTGACTCCATCGGAAATTGAACCGGAGATCAGGCGCGTAGCCAGCCCGGTGGTTCTGAGGGGGCAATTTCCCAGTAGGTGCAAAAATTTCCCGATCACAAGCAAAAATTTTCCCGGTCGCAGGGCAAAGAATCCGAAAAAAGGACTGATTTAACATAAATATCAGCGTTTTATTTCCCGATTTCAGCTCAAAATTGTCAGAGGCGGCACTCTGCCCCCCCTCTGCCCCCACCAGGCTATGCCACTGCCAGAGATCTGCAGTATCTGTTTCTACATTTTGAGCACAACACACCAAAACTTGTCTAGTGAGGGATTTTTTCCACACAATTTTCCTAAACTGCACTCAATGTTGGGTAACTGTCAAATTCATTTCCTTGAAGATCTCTGAATTCAGCTCAATTATTTCGTCTATTGTCTGTATCTGAATTCTACTTTCACTTGGTCGCCCAAATGTAAAATCAAATTATAGCATCAATTGTTAACCGTAACAAAAACACTTCCCAATTTTCTGCAAAAGTAGCGCAAGGTTAAGGTCACTTGCTCAAGATTCGATTACACAAATATAACACCAGTGAAATTTACCTAACACCGTTTTTGTTAGCTTCCAAATAGGTCAATCAGTAGATCAGATGCCAAGATGTAATTAATAGGAGTGACCTTAAATACGAGGGAACGTCTGTCAGTCAAAATTAACAACGATAATAACACAAAATGGTTAGAGGCAAAAAGAGGAAATCATCCCCTGTGAGGTCATCAATCATGATCTAAATTTAGCTGTGACATAGGTTCCAATTCACAATTAAGTGTTAGGGTTAGGTTTAGAGAGTATCAAGTAAATTCATGCATGCATGACATACATTTAGGGACTAAAAAACAGATTTTCAAAAAAGGGGTCATTTTCAAAAGTGGTCAACTTGTTTAAAGGGTAATTTTGTTCAAAAATATAAATTAAGTCCAAAGAGATACATTTCTATCCCTTTTTTTTTTTTTTCATGACCCAAAACTTATTTAAGGGGTAGTTTTGCTGGTAGGGGATGTTACAAAAAAATTTGGTGATGTGTACAGTTTTACTAGTTGAGTGATACTCTGATGCTCAGTCTTTCTGGTTTGGTCCAACATGCCCATATCTACTATGAACCTTCTTAATTTTTCTCTCCGGAGTCTCTCTTTAACAGTATTGCATACCCTGCAAACATGTCTAATTCTCTTTTATGATGATCATGTTTTGAATATCCCAGGTTTAAAATGGTACTGTGAACCAATAAAAACAGCAGTATTGCCATGACTCATCAGAGGACACAGTGTTGTAACTGTTGTTAATCACTTTGAAAGGTAGTATGGGTATTTGCTGCCCTTTAAACCAATTAAACAGCACATTTTTTAGAGCACCCACCCAATTTTCAAAAAAATTGAGATTTTGCAGTTGCACTGGGTAATTGGTTAATAAAACTATACATGGGGATTCTTCAAAAAAGTAAACCACATTTTGATAAAAAATTGAGTTAATGGTATGCAAATTTCTTTACATGTATCATGTTAACCATCCTTTCAAGTTTTCCCATGATATTTTTAAAAAATATGTTCAACTCAAACACCTATTTGCATAATGAACGTGCCTACCCTCCCCCTCCATCTCTTCTTCCCCCTCCCCAACCCCCCCCCCTCCTCCAACACCTCACTACCCCAGCCCTCCCCCTTCCCCTCTACCACACACTCGCCCTCACCCGGACCAGCACTCATATCCGTTCCTCTTACCTACAACCCCTCCTTCTGCTCTTCATGTTTAATATTTTGGGATAAAAAAGTGAGATGAATTTACACATTTGCTTCTTTAGTTTTTATATTGAATAAGCATTCAATTTTTGTTTGAAATACTTGCCCTAAGTATTGCGAGGACTTCAATTTTCCAAAATTAGTTGAAAAATTACAAGTTCATAGGAAATAGACAATTAATTAACAAAAGAATTTTAATTGACTTTGGTATGTCACACAAGTGACCAAAAAGACAGGAAAGTTTTTTTCTGATTCAAGTTTGGTTCCAAGTGAACTTCAACTTTTCAAAATGCAGGTCAATTTTACCTTTTCAGGCCTATTTTACACTTACCCCTCACACCTGACCTTTGACCTTTTTTGATTTTTTTAACCTTTGACCTCATCACAAGTGGGGATGCGATGTCTGTACCTGGGACCCAAAAGTTTGGTTTTAAATCATCAAAGTATGAGGAATTACGTACAAATGTTAACCATTTTTCACAACAGACATCACAACAACAACAGGACTACAGGACATCAACAACAGACAACCAACAAAAACAGTGGACAAATGATTCTATGTGTCTTCCTGCCTTTAGGGCAGGCGACACAAAAAAAAACACTGTCTCAGTAATCATATTCATGGTCAAAAGCCGTGTTTCAAACACCGGAAATCTGCATAGGAAGTAGCATTGCTCTTTGCAAGTTATTCCTGATGGCAGTAATGAAAGCATTTGAAACAGTTAAGAATATTAGGAAATAAAAAGATTTTATTACAACTTCATTTTTGGTGCCCAATAACAATGGTCACCAATTTCGTGTTATAAGTCAATGAGATGTCACACACGTAAACACCAATGTCACAAACGTGACTTACTTAGTGAATATAAATTTGTAATTACCAAGTACAAGTTGTTTGTGTAACTTTTAATTAGCAACATTGTTGTAAATGATAAAGTACCAATGCTTTCTGAAATAAAGGAAGAGGAGCACTTAATAATCACAGAATTTTACCCGTGGAAGTTGAATTCTAAAAAACACTTTTGTTGAGGTCACCAAACGTGACCGAACTTGATTTGCCCTCATGACAAACTGACACTGGCAAAAGTGGAAAGGAGAAACATTATTTTGGTAGGTTTGGACTAAAGGTTATTTGTTATACCAAAAGTAATAAAAACAGTGGTTAGATTGGCAACACAGCATTGGGTTGAAAATCAAAATCTACCATTTTGAGGTCACAGACGTGACAGAAGAATGGCCCTAAAGCTATGTGTCGCATAAGAAAGAGTATTGTAATTAGAATAATTCCCAGATCCCGATAATAATTCAACCACCTCTGAAAACACCATTCCAATATGAAAACAGCTGGGAAATAATGCCATGTGTGTGTGAACACTCATACATTAGCTGTTCTCTTGGTTCACAGAAGTCAAGTTATGATCAACTTTGTGAGATTGTGCTATTTCACGTTTCAAGCACTGCTGTTGAATTCGGATCAGGGATTTCCGAATCTAATTACAAACTCCCTTCTTTTATGACACATACACACTTTTGAGCATTACCGTTCAAAAGGTATAGCTAACAAGACCATTACCAACACAACTGTGCATAAATCTCACTAATTTGAAAATTGGGGGCGCTCTTCAAAATATGCACTATTATTGCTTTAAGACCTTCATTTTCAGGCCAATTTTTTTGGGGGGTGCAGGACTTCGAAAAAGTGGACTTTTTTTGGGCAAAAAACGGACTTTTTTGGTAAAAGTGCACCTAACCCCCCCTAAAATGGTCCTTTTTTGGACTTTTTTAACATTTTATAACCAAAAAGTGGACTATCTTGGATACATTTTTCTCTTTTTTGGACATTTTTATCACAAAAAGTCAGCAAAAAAGTGGACTTTTTGCCCCTTTTGTAGAATTTTGGGAGGGGGGTGCGACCCCATATATATGGGCCTGACAGTAAGTTCCAGAGATCTCACCTTTTATGTAAGAATCTCTTGCCCAAATTTTACCTCAAATACCTCCAAATTTGATGAAAATCAAGCTCCAAAACTCTGTTTCTGACAAAAAATACCCAAATTTAGTTCCAGAGACCTAAATTTTAGATCCCAAAATTAGTTCTGCAACCCATGGTTGAAAATCTGGGTGGCACACATGTCTACCCAAAGTATGCTGGAGTACCCTCCCCATGCACATCAGGTATAAACCAAATAATTCCAGAGTAGATTTATGGGAAGCAGTCCGATTTTAGATGTAGGAGGAAACCGGATTATCCGTAGGAAACTGGAGTAACCTGAAAGCTTGCAGATTTGCCTCAATAACATTTACCTCAATGGGGCTATGTCAAATACCAGCACTTCTAAAAGCTGAAATCACTCACCCACACCATTGCCTTCGGCAAATGCATAACCTTTAAATACCTTTAATGTGAAAACAAGCCCTTGTAAAACCGGGAAGCAAAAGACAATCAACATATTCCTCAATATATTTTGCCTCTTAAAACTAGCTGTGTCAAATACCAATACTTCTGATTCTTACCACAGTAATCCTGTATGTGTCACTCTGTCATTAAACTAAAACTTTCATGTAAATGCCATGAATACCAGTCCTTAGATTGCACATACATTTAATTTTTAACAAAACCACATCAAATCCAGCACTTTTAAACCTGAATCGTACAGCAGTGTATTCCAACAATGTATTCAATATCCCCTCTACCAAAGTGAAACTTCCCATATGAAATACCACCACTCTAAACTGGAATATACATAGAGTGATGTATTCAGCAATGAATTTACCCTTTACTTTCAGTCAAAATTATTGTGGCACTTCTAAAAAAACTTTTAATCTTCATGACAATGCTATTAAAACAACCTAAAACCCCAACATGCCCCAAACTCACTGAGCTTAAACTACAAAATGCAGTTGTCCCCACATCATATATGACATCAACACATCAGTCTGAACACCACATGCACCAGCAGCGACAGCACCCTCTTGGCTTGTCATTAACCTGGTCCTGGGACTTGGGGCGCCCAGGTCGCTTGTTTGAATCAATCCCATCCAAGATGTCCAATCTTGTTTTAACCTTGTAAATTTCGCTTTAATAAAAAACTAAACAACATCAAAAAAAACCACCATTACAAAAAACCCACCCTTCACTTCCCCACGGGGAGATCGGCTAGAAAAAAGAACATTTTTAAGGTTTTTCCATTTACAAGTGTATCAATGGTCGGCTCTTCAACCAGTGACCTTGTTCATTACCCCTCTGTTTTTGATTCTGAGGAATGTAGGCCAAGACTCTGTTCCTTTTCCAAAATAATACGGTCCTCCCCGTACGCTTCATCCTCGTTCCACGGACTAAGTTAAAAGCTGTGACCGCATCCTACGCTTGTGCGGCAACAAGACCTGGAACGAGTTTGCCGACTGATCTTAGAAGTGCGGATACTCTGTTTTGGTCTTCAAACGCCTTCTTAAGTCATATCTTGTTCCTCGTTAAATGTTTTCTCTTTGTGTTTTGTATTTTCACTTTTGTGCTTGTAAAGCCTCTCGTTCTGTGGAGCGCTATATAAATGCTCTGTAATAATAAAATAATAAATTTGTTTTTTCCCTTTTTTCTCCCTTCCTTCCCTTTTCTCAGGTAAGAGGTAACTACTAATAACCTTAACATGCCCCCTCAAAATCAACAATCAACCAAAACACACTACTTAGGCTAGATTAATGCATTAGTCCCAAATCATGTGATGATGTTATCATATTAACACACATATGCACAAAATCGCTTGCCATGGGTCAGCGACAATCCCTCGGCTTTCCATCCCTTGTCATGGTACGGGGGCGCCAGGGGTCCCCGGTTCGAATCCCATCCAAGATGTCCAATATTCTTTACCTTCTATCCCTTTACCCCCTTCCTCCCAGGAGGCTAGAAAAAGCACAAAGTCCAAAATCATCCGATGATGTCATCATACGAACACACATTAGGCCAATGAAAGTCAATGTTATGTTTCCCGTAACATTTTTTGCAAATCATAATGAGACAACTATTTCATTTTTCATTATTAATTATGCGTAATTTTGAAGTAACCGCAATTTCACCAGCCTTCAGCTACATAGCTACAATATTGTGTCAAACCACCACCCTACATTTAAAAATGATTTTGCAACTGTTCTTTGGTTTAAGATCAACTAAAATCACATTCCCAAGATTTTTATCACAAGAAGAAACCATGATATTTTCTTTAAAATACAAAATAATGAACTTTTTAGAGATTTCAGCATCTCAAATGCGGGCAGAAAATCATAACGCGGGCGGGTTACGGGAACATAACATCAAATTTCATATGCCTTATGGGCACAAAATCACCCTCATGGCTTGCCATCCCTGGTCAAGGGACTGGAGTGCCAGGGGTCCTGGTCAAATCCCACCCAAGATGTCCTAAGAAACAGTAGTTTAAAGTAAGGCATTAAATTTTGTATGCTCAAGTCGACTACCAGTAGTCTGAACTCCTAAAACCTGATCCTTGAACTGCAACATATCACTTACACATTGCCCTTTAACTTCAGTCGTGCAATACCAGCACTCAAGGTTCCACAGCATTGTAATGCCCTATTTACTGTTGGAATGAAAAAATCATTAACCCCTTGGGAACTACCGGCGATTGGTAACAGAAGGGATACCTTTTATGACAGATCAGGTACATACTTGTTGAGAATGATGTATGCCCTCGATAAATGTGGAGGAAATATTGTAGAAAGTGAGAATTGGTAACCCAAATGCAATCAAGAGTGAGTATAAACAGAAAACCAATAACAAACATGTGTGAAGAAAGCAGTAGACTCCAGGTGTTAAGGAATTGAACTTCACTGCAAATTTACTTCACCCAATGTAAGATATTAAAATTTGCTCTTGTCCTGGTCTCAAAATAGCTTCAAGTGCCCAATTAAGTTGGCTCCCGTATACAAATGGGAAAGTCTTAGACAACAACAGAGTGCTTAAATACTTTGGGGCGACCCATTTCTAGAATAGGGATTCTGGCAACTAATTGCACATACATGGTAGAGTCCATCAAATACAAATATGCCTGGCAGTAGTATTCATTTCCACCCGAAGAGGTAAATGCACATAGGGTTTCCACGGGATGTAAGCCAACACCATCAGGAAATAGCTCGCTGAAACCCCCGCCTACAAAATGGAACAGAACCACTTGTTACAGCTTTTCATTTAAAGATACATGGCTCAGTAATTTGCTCATTGTAGAGTGAGACTGGTTTTTCATTTAAGCACATCGCAACATGACTCAAGTCAATTTTTAAATTGAATATCTGCTACCAACAACCGATTCACAACTGTCTTCCATCTGTACACGACTTGCAACCTCTACCACCCGAAAGGATTTTTTACAACAGAGCTAAAAAAACGACTCACTTTGGGAAATAAGGGACGACTGTTAATTTTGCTGTAATTCACTCCACTTAGATTGGAAGCAAGTCTTTCGCGGATTGTAGTTAGCGAACCAGGACTTATTAAATGAATCACAAAATGATTTGGACACATTCACACTCGGTTGTATTTTCATGCTAATACAAAAATCTTGGTGCATGTGGAGCACTTTTTCGCAAGAAAAAGTCCTGTTCATTGGGTGCTAAGTATTCAAGTCAACAGCCAATACAGCAATACTTCACATATAATCAAAAGGCGACAATCAACCCATTATAGTCGCTGTCACCATTCCTTTTCTGAAATAAGCGTCTACATACGTGCAAGTGTAACGCGTAGATGCATTTCCTTTACGCGTTGTCAAGGTTCTGTCTGGTGGGAATGCTGGCATAGTCTTGACGCAGAGAAAAGGAATTATGATGCAGAGTATAGCAAAGTTGCTTATTTTGACAAAGTATTAACAAAGATTAAAGTTTTGAAAAAAATTGCTTGGATGCAAATTAATCGCTTACTTTGACAAGGACTTAACCTGCCTGGTTCAAGAAAGTGAAATTGTTTGTTTCATTTGTTAAAATAAGTGATTCAGTAATGTGGATGCACTTTTAACTGAGCTAAACAAAGCAATTCACTGCCATCCCATATTTCTAGTAGAGGGTATAAATCATCACAGCAACCAATTAAAGAAACCCTTTGCTTATTTTGATCTTTTAAGTCTTTAAAGCAATAATAGCACATTTTTGAAGAGCGCCCTCAATTTTCTAAATTTGAATTTTTTTCACAGTTGTGTTGGTAATTGTCTAGTAAACTGCGAATGGCAAAACTCAAACGTACATATTTGTCATGAAAGAAGCGATTTTGTTAATTTGCCCGTTTTATGATTTTATGAATCAAGATCCCAGATTGTAATTTACAGGTGGAGCTGGAAACGAAAAAAATTCTGTCCGTCCGTTATAAATTGTAGTGCCACCTCACCAAAATGACCTCTAACTTGCACCGCCTGAACCAATAAAACAACTAACGGATGAGCGTAGACATGCACATGGCGCTATTTCCCGGCTATTTCATATTGGACGGGCGTTTCCAGCAGCCGTTGAATTATTATCGGAGATCTCCAATATTAATCTAATTACAAAATTCCTTCGTTTGCGACACAGACATTTTCGAGATTACTCATTCACAGGTGTAGTTTACTAGCCAGTTACCAATGCAACCATGCAAAAATCTCAAAATTTTTAGAAAATTGGGGGCGCTCTTCAAAAACTGTTAAAATGTGGACATAACCACCATATTCGAAGTATAATGTTGACACACACGTGATCAAGAAAATGCCTATTATGACACAGGAATATTACAGACACTTGATTTTAATACCAATGGATTACAGGGCTAGAATTTCGGCAAGAATCCGAGAATCGATTCTCGCAAAGATTCTCGTAAACTGATTTGCGTGAATCAATGTTGATTCTCATAAACTTCAGAATTTAACACAGCAGTGAATTAGATGATTCCCGCAAAATTTGTTTTTGGGAATCAAGACTGATTCTCGCACACAGTGACGAAATTCTACCCATGGGATAGCTATAGTCCTCTTTCCATTCTCATACCAAAATAAGTACCAATACGCCTAGTTTTACATCAGAATGATGCAGTGGCATAACCAGTGGGAGTAAGGGGGCAAGATTCCCCCTCCTCCCCCCCCCCCCCCCCCCCCCCCCCCCCACAGACAACCCGGCCCTGGGACATGTAGTACTGGTTATCAGGATACCAGGCCCTCAAGAAAACCTGACCTGACTGTGTAGAATAGGGGGAATATCAGTTTTCGACAAAAACAGTTAGGAATATCCAATTTTCATGCAGATTTTGGTTCTACTTGATGGGAAATGACTGGTTTTATATACCCAGAGTGTTTTTGTGCTATGATGTCTTTGAACCAGCAAAATTGCAAAATATCAATTTCCATCCTATATCCAGTATTTTCATACTTTCAACTTAAGAAAATGGAAATGTTGGTACTTATTTTGATAACAATGAAAAGAAGAAACCTTAAGCTATCCTGTGGTACCAAATTTATAAGATTCGGACCACACATAGCGCTAAAAGTTAGAGCCCTCTATTGTGTGGTCCTATTTTAGTCCATTTTGCAACTGGGCAACTATTTGAGAGCCTTTATTTGTTAGCGGCCCAAGAAATTCTACTTCTTTTGTTATTGTTGCAACTACTGATTATATAAATGCCATTAAAAAGTTTTTCTAAAACCAAATCACAATTTTCTATGCCTACAAAAACCACAAAAATCAATTCCAGATAGTTCAAGGAGCCACATTTGACCCCCAGTAAAATTTTAATGAAACAAAAATTTATTTTTTTTCTCCAGAAGACTTGTTAGACCTGGTTTATTAGTAGTCACAAGAGAAATGAAGATCTCACATTGTTAAATTACTGCGAAAAGGGCCATCAAATATGCTACATTAAATTGTGGTCCTCTGAAAACGCTAAATTTTAGGCCGAGTCGTAAAACTTTGAGAGCCCATAATTTCGAAACGGAATGGAATTTGAATTTTTCCTTTTGACCTCCCTTGTAGCACCCTAAAATGTACTTTGACAGCAATTTGAACAAAATCTGAGAGGGTGGGTTCCACACCTTGGTGTTTTGGCATGGAATATGAATGACCTATAATGATTTACAAAGCCATTGCTATTATAATATTAGCTTCTTGTCATTAAATCCCACTTTTTATCCTGAATTTTGGGTTATGAAAACCACACATTAGGGCTGACTTTTTTTCAGGAAAAACTATAATATGATCAAGTTCAGTAGTTCAAAATACTACAATTTAAATGCAATTATACCATTGGACTCTACCAAGTTCATAAGCAAGAATCTAGAGCAGAGAATCAACTCTGGAATAAACCCATACCTTGCTCACCCGAGAAGCTATAAATTGACCGCTCATCAATACCCTCAATCCAAAATCGACTAGTCTTGACAAATGAGCTGTTAGAATTCCCATGCTAACATCCATCAACCTTTCTATGAATAAAAAACCCATCTTTCAGCTGGCATTTCTGGAGCACACTTCACCATATAGCCCTTAAACCTTTTGGCCGGGCACTTGCTTTTATGATTTTTGCTAGATATGGGTTTAAGTAGGTCACATGCTCACCTTAGATACGGGTTCAAAAGTCTTTTACGGCAGGCCATGGCGGGTAATGATTGTCACGCTGGGAGCATGGCAGGCAGTGGACATTAATAGAACAGATTGGATGTTAACAGGTTCCTTATATAATCTAATAAGCATCTACTAGGTGTTCACGAATTGAAACCTACTTCTGAGTACAATCCAATGGTGTCATGGTGGGAAAAAGTGGGGAATCTGGAAGCTCCTTCCTGGGAAATTTGACCATTTGGAAGGAAATTTGGACTTTTCAGACAAAGAAATGCATAAAAATGGTGGGAAATCTGTGGGAATTTTTACAATTTTAATGGTAAATATGCATTTTTTTCTGCCCTGAATGGTGCATTTGCACAATTTTAGCTACAACTACATAGGAGTTTAGCCTCCAAAATTTCACCAAATATTGAATAAGAAATATAATTTCTTGGGTCCTCATACTTTTCAGATTTGGCAACTCCATGATACTACAAAAATAAACTATAATCTCTGCAATACATTTAGATGACTAAGTTTTGGGTAAATATGTCATAACATGGAACAAATAACTCTTCTTTAAAGGCAAACTTATCTTATTTTAAAAGAAAAACAAATAGCCAAACTTCCAGCTCATTTGCATTGCAGGGGTAACCAAGGGGAAGGACATCTTTGGTGCGGGCTTTCATTTCCATTACTTCTATTCATCTCTCTACTTCAATTAATTAATAACCTTCCAAATCAAATCTACTTGTAAATCGCAATTTTCTCCTAATTTCAGGACTTCCTTCTGCGCGATATAGGTCACGTTATTCACCTCTCACTCACCCGAGTTTAATAGATGTACCCCAATTCAAACAAATGATACACATGCGATTGCATCTCCTGAGTGTAAACAATGTGAAAACTATCCCGCCAATCTACTGCCGCCATTCATTATTCACTCCTCGCCACGTATATCAAGTGTTGCCAGTATTTATTTGTCAAATTTCCAAAATTAGGACAAAAGTAGTTGAACGCTTGCGAGAATAGAGATTCGTTAGCCTGGGATGAGTCGGGTTGTAATGTTCTACATGTGTGTGTACCTTTGCAGCAGAACTGTAGTAGGCTACTTACACTTAAACTGCAATGCACAATTACCATCATCGTATGCTACAGGCCAAAATCTAATTTCAAGCGTCTTGTGATTTATCCATTACCAATGTTAAGCATGATGTTATTAGTGAATATAATCTTGTATATGATGAGTTATGATGTTGTAGAGCTTTTTAATCACTAGGCATTAAATCACAGCATGAAAAAATATATTGCAAAACAACAAAACCAAATTATTAACCTATATATTCAGTTCATGATGTCCTGATCATGCAATTTGCCTATTAAACTTTTCTTTCTGCTAATATCAAATGCCATAATCAGGCCAATACTTCAGACTTGGTTTCGTTCTATTATCGAAAGCTTAGGGGTATATCAACAATGATACTCTTAAAATCATAACCTCTTGATTTGCATGGTTTCCCCACACTCATAGATTCCATATTTCTTACATTTTTTTGGTAGTGAGGAAAAAGGGCCTGCAATTGGACTTAAATATTAAATTTCATGATGACAATAACTCTTAAATGAAAATCAAAATAAATTGCCTCTTTTAAATCTGACATTTCCAAAATTGCTGTTGATTCTGATGTTGCATTTGATGTTATGATGAGCAAATGCATGTAAAACGGTGCCTCATAGTCTTAGGCCACTGTATTGCAATTTTTGTCTGTTTACGGACAGAAAATACAAAATTATGAATTTCTTCTAGAGTAGAACACATAATATACTTAACCCAATGGTCCAGATGATATAAAAATCTCAACTTTTTTAGGTAAGTTTGGGGAGGAGAGGCTGTAATCATGAAATGCCCCTTTGAGTCAAATAATTTTATCTTGTTACTAATTTCGTTGTTGAGTAGTCCTGGCAGAGAACATTATTAGGAAAGAGTTCCGTATGTACCCCCTCCTTTAAATTCTACAGGAAACAAATTATTTTTATTTATGGCCTAACACAAGCAAATACTCTAATCTTAAAGGTCCATGGATATAACTGAATAAAAATTTCTTCATTTGTTACTTTTTCGTACCTCAACATTATCCTGATCAAATCGTAACAATTTTTTAAAGTTAACATCGCAAAAGTGGTAAATTTCAAAGATAAATACACCCAAAATGACCACAGTGAAATGGTCCTTCTCTCATTTTCGCGAACACGTCGCAAGATGCCAGACCTGGAAGTGATGTTTGTATGACGTTGTACTAGCCTTTTGGAAGTAACCACGCAGGTGTCAAGGGTAACAAACTCTCGAAACACCTCATCAGCTGCCAACCCTAATGAAATTTCAAGGAATTTCCAGCTTCTATAGTATTCTGTGTCTGCTGGTGCGACCGTCGATAATACATTGTGCAGCATTATTATTACGTATTTTAAAGGCCTAAATCAAGAAAAAAATTGCCGTACAACACAACCACTGAGCCTGTATTTACTAACGAACATGACGCATACCGCAAGAAGTCAACTCTACATGTGAGAAATCTGCGTGCATCACTATAGTGTTCGACATGACACATAGGCTAGTAAAACATTACATGCGGGTCACACAGCCAGTATGGAAATCACTTTTGTTATGGAATTTCCGTTCAGAAACCCATGTCATGATTTTATGCCAATTCTTTTTTAAAAAGTTATGGCTTCACAATTACTATTTCATGCAGAATTCAATACCTTAATACTGATGCATGACAAATAAAACCATTTTTGTGGATAATATAGGTATTTTTAAGCATGTCCATGGACCTTTAAGCCTAAATATATTTGCTACAAGTAGAACTTTGAAAGAGGTACATATGAAACTCTTGCCAAAAAAAAAAAAAAAAAAAACTGTAATCATGAAATGCCCCTTTGAGTCAAATAATTTTATCTTGTTACTAATTTCGTTGTTGAGTAGTCCTGGCAGAGAACATTATTAGGAAAGAGTTCCGTATGTACCCCCTCCTTTAAATTCTAAAGAAATTATTTTTATTTATGGCCTAACACAAGCAAATACTCTAATCTTAAAGGTCCATGGATATAACTGAATAAAAATTTCTTCATTTGTTACTTTTTCGTACCTCAACATTATCCTGATCAAATCGTAACAATTTTTTAAAGTTAACATCGCAAAAGTGGTAAATTTCAAAGATAATACACCTGTCAGTTGTATGGCGCACTATGCGACCCCCGGGAATGGTGCGTCATTTGTCCAATGTGAGGCGGATTTACCTATACATTGACGCACCCCTGTGTCTCAAATATGACGCACCTTAAAAAAAAAAAAAAAAAAAACTGCGTGCATCACTATAGTGTTCGACATGACACATAGGCTAGTAAAACATTACATGCGGGTCACACAGCCAGTATGGAAATCACTTTTGTTATGGAATTTCCGTTCAGAAACCCATGTCATGATTTCATGCCAATTCTTTTTTAAAAAGTTATGGCTTCACAATTACTATTT
The DNA here is from genome assembly GCA_023653785.1 of Ophioderma brevispina. Classification (NCBI taxonomy): domain Eukaryota; kingdom Metazoa; phylum Echinodermata; class Ophiuroidea; order Amphilepidida; family Ophiodermatidae; genus Ophioderma; species Ophioderma brevispina. The sequence continues at coordinate 38,901 of JAMKCH010001488.1, forward strand.
CATGCAGAATTCAATACCTTAATACTAATGCATGACAAATAAAACCATTTTTGTGGATAATATAGGTATTTTTAAGCATGTCCATGGACCTTTAAGCCTAAATATATTTGCTACAAGTAGAACTTTGAAAGAGGTACATATGAAACTCTTGCCTAATACTCATAAGATGTCATTTGGTGCTTAATCACATAACACTCACATACACATAGAAACTGGTCAATAACCCCAACCCATATAATACAAGAGCATGTCTCTAGAATGTGTAGTGAGTCAATAATATGCTACTTACAAAGCAATTCCAGTAGTACATTACTACTGAACCCATTTGTATGTAATCTTTAATGTTCTTTAAAAAATGCTTTTAGGATTTTCTACTGAAGCTTTCACTGACATAATACATCAGTGGAAGTATGAGGATAAAGAGATTTTCCAATTTATACAAGCTGCTATGGCAAATAGACACTTTCAAATAGTTTTAAAAAGTCTACACACACTTGTAAGGAAGCCACAAACAAGCATTTAAGGAAGGTCACTAACCCTTACAGGACCAATCAAAAGCCCCTGTACATGCTTCCTACAAAGAAATGAGGTTAGCACATGGAGAATTCGAAATCAGAATCAATGAATCCAATAACATCAACAGATACAATGGCAAAGAGTTCAGCTGGATGTGGTACATTTAGAGAGTAAAGGTATGATTTTGGGAACCGGTACTCTCTTTACGACGAATTGAAACCAAGGCGATACCATTATTTTATGTGGAAGAACGAGGCTGGAGGCCCAGTTGTTCCATGCAATAATAATGGTGTCGCCGGTTTCAATTTGTCGTAAAGAGAGTACCGGTTCCCCAAATCATGCCTTTATTCTCATTCTTAAACAGCTTTATCATTAAAGGTCATCTTTAACCCAATTTCGCGATACTTTACGGCTTAAATACAACAAGAAAGGGCTGCTACCACCCAGTGACAACAATCGAACAACCCGTTGAACGCAACGAGACGCAACGTTGGCAGGTGCGCGCTAACATAGCAAAACGCGGTATGACGTGAGTGCTTCAACCTAAAAATAACATCAATACGCAGCGCGTACTACCTGGGTTCAATTGTCGAATTGAACCCGGGCATCAGCCAATGAAATTGCTTACATTTTCACAGCTGTTTAAGAATGTATTTTTATACACCTATAAGATGTCAATTAGTTTTTCTCTAAAGTCCTAATATTGATGGTTAACCATTCAAACGTTTGGTCTCTATCTTTGGAAAGAAATGGATTTGAAAACCGAAATTTTAGGATGGCAAAGAGAAAAATACTGCCTTTAATCTCAAAATCGATAATACTTTCTGGTAGGTCAGGTGCTCCAAAGTTGTTCGGAGGTGGCACCTTTAAAATTTAGTCTCTATTTGTCACAAAAGGAAGTCTGTAATTAGAATAATCAGAATCTGGAATCCCTGATTCTAATTCAAGAGTCCCTGGAAACATCCCTCCAATATGAAATAGTGCCACATACATGTCTACGTTAATTCATTAGCTGTTCTTTTTGGTTTATGCAAGTCAAGCTAAGGTCAATTTGTGAGATAGCGCTATTTTATAATGGATGGCTAGAAATTTGGCATTTCCAGTAGTGTTGTTGAATTTGATATCCTGAATCTAGTGACAAAATCCCTTCCTTTATTACAAATACACAATTTTGAGCATTACCTCTGAGCATTACCATTCACAGGTTAGTAGCACTATCAGTGATCCACCCAAAAGACTCAAAATATTTGAAATTTGCAAGAGTTTTCGAAAAGTTAAGGATAATGAAAAGTGACAAAAAGAAGTAAACAGCAGTGTTCAAAGATATGAATCTCCATTCAATAAATAGCAATGAAATAGCATATCACTGATAGTGCTAGTTTACTGGACAATTACAAACACAACTATGCAAAATCTCAAAAATTTTGAAAATTGGAAGCGTGTTATTTCTTTAAAGACACTATCAGTGATTCACCCAAAAGAGTCAAAATAGTTGAAATTTGTAGAAATAACTTAAAAGTAAATGATAAGTCTGTAGAATCCTCATAAGTTACTTTTTCAAACTGAAATATTGCCAGAAAAGGAAGAAATCTGCAGGATTCAAAGATATGAACCTCCATTCAATTACGTGCTGTAGTAAGTGTCCATACGGACAGTAATGACTAAAATATCTGATTTTGTCCTTATTAAGTTTGGTCTTATCATTTGGAGGGTATGTTAGGGAACCCGTACCTGTTACAGAAATGCAGAAATCTGATTTGATTTTTTTATTTTCTGATTTAGCAAATCACAGATAGTGCCTTTAAGTGTTGCTTAATCACTGACTGGGGAATAGCCATCACGGTGGCCAGAGTAGAAGAAAGCCACTTTGGAAACATTTTTGAGGGAATATTGGGAAGGAAAAGATGGATATTTATGCTAAATCAGCCTTTTTTCACTCTTTTGCCTTTGCGACCGAGATATACTTGCCCCACGGAATGACCAAGCCGGCTATGCGCGTGTCACTGACCAAGCAGGAAAAGGGCAACCTTCTTAAGTCACACATTTAGGCAACAGGTAACATATCTCATGCTTGATATGGGCAATCTAAAATTTATAGACAAGTGACTCTCTTCAGGTGTTTTGGCTCTTTTCAATTTACTTAAGAGCATTCTTAGGAAGTCTCGCAATTAAATTTAACTCTCCGGAAACCAAGGCAATGCTACGACATGCATTTTTAAAATACACAGTATTACTATAGACCCCTATGTAACTCAACGTCATATTGAACTCTTCAATGATTTACTGGGAGCAGTGTATGCTGGTCAGTGTCCTGCAGGGTTATTTATTGAGCATCATAATTTTAGAGACAATAGTTCAACTTCTTTAAAGCCTTTTTTTTGCAACACTCAGTAAACTACCCAAGTAACTATTTCGGAAGTGAGGTTAATATGCATGCTTATGGCAAACCATGTGTGTTAACACCTCTTATGTACACAAAGGCAGCATTTTATAATACCTGCCACATGTTTTGATCGAGATCTCGATCACTTGAGCACAGTAAGTGTTAAAGGCACTATCAGTGATTTGCTAAATCAGAAAATCGAAAAAATCATCAAAAATCAGATTTTTGCATGTCTGTAACGAGTACAGGTACCCTAACATACCCTGCAAATGATAAGGCCAGAAGCCACCTAATAAGGACAAAATCGGATATTTTAGTCATAACTGTCCGTACGGACTCTTACTACAACACGTAAGTGAATGGAGATTCATATCTTTGAACACTGCATTTTTCTTCCTTTTCTGGCAATTCTTCAGTTGGAAAAAGTAACTTATGAGGATTCTACAGACTTATCCTACACTCTTAAGCTATTTCTGCAAATTTCAAATATTTTGACTCTTTCGGGTGAATTACTGATAGTGTCTTTAATACATACTTTGTCAATGCCACTCATGTACGACTTAAGAAGTAATAAAAAAAATACTGCAAGTAAACTTGCGTCATCCCCCTGGCAAGATGGCAGTCTGGAACATGACCTCAGATGACCTTTGACCTTGGTCCATGACCTTTGACATCATCCACACATAACACTTTGCTTTCAGAAAGCAACCTGTTGCTTTGGGAAAGCAACATTTTGGCTGGCTAATCAACGCCTTGTTTTGGCTAAGCAATGTGATGCTTTTGCTCATGGTATACCATACACATTGTTTTTGCTGCCACATCCAAAAGATATAAAATTTTAAAAATTTACTAAAGGCACACATATACAATAAGACCAAAAAAACATGGATCATTCGTACTCATAAAATACAGAAGAGAATTATGACAAAGTAGATTTGATGGCTTTGTGAAAAAAAAATCAGGTTCATCATATATCCCAAAAAACCATGGATCATTGATTTGAAGAGATGTAGGCCCAACATACCACTTTTTCTATCTCTTATGTATGACCATCACATTGCAAATTGTTATTTGAATTCAATACACCATTTAAAGCAATAATAGCACATTTTTTTTTTAAAGAGCACCCCCAATTTTTAAAAATTTTTGAGATTTTTACACGGTTGCATTGGTAACTAGCTAGTAAACTATACCTGTGAATGGTTAAGCTCGAAAATGTCTATGTGTCGCAAATGAAGGAATTTTGAAATTAGAATAATTAATATATCTCCGATAATAATTCAACGGCTGCTGGAAACGGCCTCCCAATATGAAATAGCCGGGAAATAGCGCCGTGTACGTGTCTACGCTCATCCATTAGTTGTTCTATTGGTTAGGCATGTGAATGCTTCCCATTGGTTAGGCATGTGAATGCTTCCCATTGGTTAGGCATGTGAATGCTTCCCATTGGTTAGGCATGTGAATGCTTCCCATTGGTTAGGCATGTGAATGCTTCCCATTGGTTAGGCATGTGAATGCTTCCCATTCACATTCATAGTGCTTCCAGTGTCAGTAGCTTTAAGTCTCTTGTTAAGACCTATTTATTTGTTTGATCTTTCTGCTGTAATGCCTTTATTGCTTGCATTTGTTTGTTTTTATTTGTTTTTTGCGCTTTGAATCCTCTGGCAAAGGCGCATTATAAGTGCCGGGTTACATTACATTACATTACAGTCAAGTTAGAGGTCATTTTCTTGAGGTGACACTATTTCATCATGGAAGGATAAAAAAACTTAGCATTTCCAGCTCTGCCATCAAGTACAATCTGGGATCCCAATTCTAATCACAAAATCGCTTATTTTATTATAAATCTGCATTTTTAGCATTCTCATTCGGAGGTATAGTTTCCTAGACAATTACCAACATAACTGTGCAAAAATATCAAATTTTGAAAATTGGGGGCGCTCTTCAAAAATGTGCTTTTATTGCTTTAAATTTAAGCGGCAATTGCATTTCTGAAAATAACCCATGCGTTTACTGGTATCATCACATTGGCAGTAAAAAAATTGATTGCCTTGCCTGACCCAACTTTTTTGGGAGGGATGATGTTAGGGTCAGGGGAAGTTCCTAAATTGGGATCATTTACAAGGTTCAAGGCAAAAAACACTCATATTATATAAAATTGGTTGTTTTTAATCCAAAATAGTAAAGAAACAAAACAAACAACAAAAGCAAACAAATAAAAGTCAAAAGTACCTGCCCTACAATTTTTCAGCCTGCTACAGCAAATTTCACATATTTAAGACCTTTATATCAAAAACTTCACAAACATCCAGATATTGTTGTTATTGTTTTGTATCCAACTCTCACTCTCACCTACATGTGATGACCACATAATCTCCATTCTTTAGTTCTGAGTAGTCTCATTTCAGCACAAGGCTTATCAACCAGTGGCATAACAAGCTGATTTATTTGGAAAGCCACCTAACTGCACTGCAGAGACCTGATGCAGGCCATGGGACCAAGTGAAAGGAAAAGGGACCAAAATAATATGTGTGTCAAAAATGTATATGTAGCATACAAAAAAAAAATTAACACAAAATGTGAAAATAACATGAAGAGGGTCAGTCTCAACCACTATTTTGAGCCAGGGGAGGGGACTCCTCAAGTCATTATGCCTTTACAAACAAGGTATCAGGGGTGTAAGAGGCTACAGACAAAAAACGAGAAAAAACACTGCAAAATTGGGTGAAATACTAAAAAATACATCGCGGTCCCCGGACAGCGAGTGTCATCTGCCGTCGCGGTTTGTGAATGGGGCCAAAGGACACATGAGGTCACCAAGGTCACATGAGGTCACCAAGGTCACATGAGGTCACCAAGGTCACATGAGGTCACCAACATGTCACCCCACCCCGCCACCTCCTTTCCACCAAGTTACATCATCGTAGCCCATATGGAACTCATACGGCATGCAATATATTAAGGGTTAACATTTTGACCGGCCAAAGGTCACATGAGGTCACCAACATGTCACCCCACCCCGCCCCCTCCTTTCCACCAAGTTACATCATCATAGCCCTTACGGAACTCATACGGCATGCAATATATTAAGGATTAACATTTTGACCACAGACATAGACATACACACACACACAGACATACGACCAGAGTAATCCTAATGTACCTTCTGCAATTCTTGTAGACAACACAAAAATAGGCTGAAAATACAAGGCTGAAATTTGGCACTATCTTTTTTATAGGAAAACAAGTCTGTGCAATAAGTCCTTTTAGTACAGTATTGCTTTTCATGTGATTATGTGTGCCCTGTGTGTGTGTGTTCTCTAAGGTGTATGCACGTGAATGTGTATGCATGTGAATGGTATGAATGTATATGGGTATGTGCTATGTGTGTTTGTGGTGTTTTATGAATTGTTTTTATGTCTTAACTATTTTTAATTCTTTGTATATTTGACCAGAAAAAAAAAAAAAAAAAAAACCACCCCGCCCCCTCCTTTCCACCAAGTTACATCATCATAGCCCTTACGGAACTCATACGGCATGCAATATATTAAGGATTAACATTTTGACCACAGACATAGACATACACACACACACAGACATACGACCAGAGTAATCCTAATGTACCTTCTGCAATTCTTGTAGACAACACAAAAATAGGCTGAAAATACAAGGCTGAAATTTGACACTATCTTTTTTATAGGAAAACAAGTCTGTGCAATAAGTCCTTTTAGTACAGTATTGCTTTTCATGTGATTATGTGTGCCCTGTGTGTGTGTGTTCTCTAAGGTGTATGCACGTGAATGTGTATGCACGTGAATGGTATGAATGTATATGGGTATGTGCTATGTGTGTTTGTGGTGGGGTGTGTTTTGTGGGTGAGGAAGGTTATGTGCTTCGCTGGTGGGTGTGTGCAATTGTGTGCATGTGGGGGTACTCCTTTCTGGTGTTTTATGAATTGTTTTTATGTCTTTTAACTATTTTTAATTCTTTGTATATTTGACCAGTAGGCAGAGGTGGGGTACGCACATCTTTCAGATGTCAGTGGTTCTCACTTTTGTTGTGCCCTGGCAGCCTCTGCCTGCCAGTACCCCTTTTTATGTGTACTTATGTTAAATGCTGAATGATTAATAAATAATAAATGAATAAATAAAGGAAATCAGATGAAAAGAGGAACTGCCTCACCCCTGAAGGTATAAATGGGAAACTTGCTTGATCAGGAGAAATGCCTGATCATACTGATCAGATCAACATACTACCCTGGTGATCATCTGTGCAGAATATATTCCAATTCAGGCTATAGTCCTATATCCCCTGTGTTGAATACAACTACAGAGGGCTCCAGCCATGTTCCAGCTAGCTTTCAGTCAGACGATGGAAGCCAAGCCTAATTCAATATAACAACTCGCCCAAAATATCAACAAAATTTACAGCTATATGAAGTGCAAACCACAAACTCATTTGGGTGCTTTGTGGTCATGGGTGTTCCCATGACCCACATACGACCTTGTCCTCGTCCATTATTCATACAAAAAAAAACCAAGAATTAACCCTTACAGTGGAGTTGATTGTTCAGCTCCAACATTTTTGGAATAAGAAAATATTACTTGACAACATGAAATGCAAACTTTTTCGTAAAGATTTCGCTTTTACGTGTTAAACCAATGGCGATGTCTAAAATTGGGATTTCTTGGCCACCCTCCCTGCTTTCAGTGTGATAGAGGAACACACAATCTGGCAAACATACACAATACCAGTAATTTTTTTTCTTGTTGTTTTAAACGTTTATGCTAAATGCGTGTTGGTGCCCAAAATGAGATATCTATGCACTACTGGACACTGTCAAAAAATGAATTAGCTTACTGCCAGTGAATAAGGTATTATTTTTGGAATTGTGTACTTGCAGGCTGTGATGAGGCGTGCTTGGTATACCAAGCATGCTTGAGGACATTAGGATGCATGCTATCTCTGGAAGGTAACTTTTATTATCCCTGATTTTAGCATGAGTGAGCTACATGGCAGTACTTGTTGTCAGATTTTTTTTTCAAGTCCAGCATGTCACTATAATTTATATCACCAACCAACTATTCGACAAGATGGATTTATTCATCACCACACCTCATCAAACACAACTGACTAGTGGTGCCATAACTTGCATTATAAGGGCTGTACCCGTACGCATTCCAGGTCACTTGCCTGTACTTGGCCTTTATCATCGGCCCCGTGTGCCGCATTACACCTTGCCGCGCACACTCAACACTGCACATACTTTCTAATAAGTCCGATATCTTAGTTCATCGCAGCCCTGGTTCATCAGAGTGATAAACAAACGTGGTGTTTTTCTACGAGGCCGTTTGTTTTTGGCCCCCTTTATGGACCTTTCTTTGATTGTTTCTTCTACCATTCAAGTGAAATGAATCGGCATATACTAAAATGTGCATGTTATTTCCTAACGAGCGGCTACCATTCCATCTCATTCCCCAAGCTCAGTCCTTTCAAACAAGGTTTAAAAAGACCTACCTGTATTAAATTTGTATTTTCTGGTTGTTGTTTTCATGTATCCTTGTCATTATATTTATATGTTCTTTTGTGAAGCGCATGATCACTTTGGAATTGCGGTATATAAGCATCGTTATTATTATTATTATTATTATTGCTATCCCTTCAGGTAAAAATTTGGCGCATTTTACATGCATTTTTTAAACTAACAGGCAGCCTATGGGAATCTCACCACAAAATGGCCGCTCTATAACTCTCCATGTACTTCAAAATGGCCGAACTGTGACGTCAGCGTAGACAGCACTATGCTAATGGTGTACTGGAACAAACTTATGTTTTCCTTTTTTAGGCCATAAGTCAATTATGCTATTTGGTCCATTTTAATGTGACAGACCATACATCACTACAAAATAACAATTAAAAAAACACACACACTGAATGACTTCAATTTTTTGTATTTCACATAAAAGAGCAGAAAGTGGATGCCCAAAACAGACTGTTAGCTTAGCAAGTCTTATTGTTGATTAATTACAAGACACATGATCTCGTTGACATAATTGGAAAGACCACCTGGCTAAACCTACATGTCTGACTGGAAGACATCATCCTCTTTCATATATGCAACTTCAAGTTAGATCATCAACATATGCCAACTCCTTTTTTCCCTGGACAATTCCTCACTGGAATTCCTCACTACCACACAGCATTTTGGGTATAACAGCTCATACTACATTTAAGACTGCACTGTGTTGTCACCTTAGCATTAAATCACAACCCACAGCCATAGGTAATTAATTTTAGGTCATTTATTCTCCAATGTGATGCAGGTATAAGTTTTGTTGGAGTATTGATACAGATCCATATCCAGAAGTCTTCAACCTGGCAGTAGTCCACCCTCTGAAGGAAGGAAAATTGGGAGGAGCCTGGGACAGAACCCACCCCAGCAGGGACCCAGATGGGCAACAGTCCTTGGAGCTCCTGAGTTTCATCATTTTTTAAGCTTCCAGAAGGGCTCGAGTAAACACAATTTTACAGTAAATTATTAATTTAATTTGTGAGAAATTTACCACAAAATCCATGATGTTGCCATATGAGATATTATGATACACGACACACTTGTCAAATCCAGTAGGTGTTATGAAATTTATACATTTGTTACTGCAGTGTTGAAGGTCCATGGCCCTGAATACTGAATAGCCTCATCCTCAGGACCCCACATTTTTCTGAAAGTTGTAAAATACGGATGTCTGAAAAAAGGCTACTACATGTGTTTTCTCATTTACCCTGGCAAATCTCAGGGTTAAAAGATGTTTTGTTTGGATGTTATGAGCAAAATGGTTCCCCATTTTGGTCGACCAATATAATTTTACATATCAAATGCACTTGTTGTTTCACCGAATTGAATTGTATGGCATTTCATACAACAATTATGTCTTTACTTGCTACATTCCAGAGAGTATTTAAACCAGCAAAATGCCATACAATGTGCTTCCCAACCGTATTTCGAGATAGTTATGCGGGAAATGTAAATAAGAATGTGCTTGTTCCCTGTTTTGCTGGAACACTTCATCAATATGGCTGCCTGATTCCAGGAAGTGTTGAAGGTAATTAAGAATCATCCATCATCCTCTATTCCAGCCAACCTTTAAGTTTTTACTTATGTCATCAATGCTTTTAATAACATCTGCCATCCTTTCAACCTCCATCCATTTGAAGTCAGGATCATTACGTCCAGCTATTGCAAGAAATTTTCCAAATTTCACACCTTGCAAAGTGGTGCTTTCTGATGAGTGTGTCTCTTCCCACTTCTTCATTCACACTTTACAGACTTAGAGCATGATCATGAACGATAGTAATAATTATAAGACACGTCTAAGATTGTAATGAGATGTTATAGTGTCATCTAAAACCCATATTATTTTTTTTTCAGAGATGGTTGGACGTGAAGTCTACTACTGTTTATCCACATTTTGTCCAATTCCAATTCAAACCTTACTGCCAGAAAAAAAAATTGGGAAGAAATGGAAAAAAAAACAGAAATCTGACAATTGCCAGAAAAATGGCATCCCTGATTAAGGAAAAGCACAGAGTTGTTGTACACTGAGTGTTATGAATTATTTATCTGCTTGAACTTGAAGACCTCCAACAGATATATATGTACACTTTTTGTATTTAACTTTCTACAAATCAAAGGAGGGTAAATTAGGGCTCGTGAATAGGATTTGGGGTATGAATGGCTGTTTATGTCTGAAGGCTTTACCCTGTTCATGTTCCTCGGAACATTACTTATTAAAAATGGTTACTAAAAAAAACAAAATATCAAAATTCAGTCTCAAATTGCTTAATTTTGGACCTCCTTTTTGCATGTTACACTTGCTGTATATGAACGGTTGTTAATACAAACCCATGTGACCTATCTGTGACCAACTGCATGTGCCATTACATACAACATGAACATGAACAAATTTTAATGCATGAAATAAGACTTACTTGGCACAGAATAGGCAACAAACATTTCATTAGACTGGTATTTTCAACACTTAAAGGCTGTCCCAAAAAATGTTAACACTCGGGGACAAGGTCATTTTGGTTAAAAGAAAAGTATGCATGGGTCTTTGTTTGGTACTCCTTTCAAGCCAATGAAATAAACTTTTATTTGCCATTTTATTTCATTCCAGTCCGATGTGTAGAACTAAAGATATGCTTCATCAAATATGAGAGTGCAAAATCAACTTCGTCCGATTTCGGCATCTAAGCATTTGAAATGCATAACGCAACATGAATACACATAACTTCAGAAAACATCTTCTTTCCAACTTAAAAGAATGGATCTTCCTGTTTTATTCTGTTGACGGAAGACTTCAAATTCATATCAAACATGTTTTAGTATAACCAAGTGCTTCTTGTTGAATCTAGAACAATGGCTCTTCTAACAGAGAGTTTTGGCTTGAGTTTTTGCCATTCTGGTCCTTTATAGGTCTGTTGGGGGGCCAGCCTACTGTGTCTTTATTTCCAATCCACCACTCAACCATCCATGTAGGTTTTTTATCAAAGGTTTCTTTATCTTTTGTTTGGTTTCTTTGCATGTTTTTTTGTTTGTTCTGTCCCACATTAATCATATTTTCCTTGTGGAATTCAATATGGAAGAGTCTGAATTATTTTTTGGGTTTGGTTGGTAATTTAAGCATTCTGTGTAATTTTGGAGCGATTTGATAAGGCTAAGAAGTCTTCTATGAAAGGACTCGCATATTAATATTTGAAAAATGCACACAAAGTATTGGCTGATCATAAAGACATGGGCACATTTTAGTGGCCACATAGAGTTCGAAAGGGATGGCACTGTCTTCAGAGGTTCAATAGTAATCAATATCTTCCACTTTTGATATGTTTACAAAATCATGTTTCCTCCCCAATCTTACACAGGTAACCAATCAACTCGGACCAATCTGAGTTTTGCACTCTTCTCCTTTTTGACGAAGCTATATTTTGTTCTACATCAAATGAAATAAACAGCATATAGAAGCTTATTTTTTGGCTTTACGAGCACACCACAAATACCCATGCCTACTTAGTTTTAACAAAATGCCTCTGTCCAGTGTACATTTTTTGGGGACAGCCTGTATTTCTCTACTCCCAACCCACTGCCACTGCCAAAATAACTATTCATATGTCTTACCCTGCTTGTCTACTAGAAACTTGGTTGCTTTTTTGGGGGTGACTACTAGTACGGATCCACCTTGATAAACCATGCTGAGAGAGGAGCTGTCCGATTCAATCTGCTTGACTTCTCCTTTCTGTGACGAAACATCCCATACCCTGAAAACAGATCCAAATAAAAATTTTGGGGTTGTAAAATACTCTCAGTATAGCCAGTGACTGTCACTAAATTTCACTGACTTATTAAAGACAGATTAATACATTCCTATATATAGCAAACAATCAAATAAAATGTTAGAAAAAAATATGTGGAGTGCTTTGATAGTGTTTAGTTGCACTCTTTGTACTAATGTGTACCATTTTAATTTGAAATTAAAGGTCATTGTTTTTAGCGTCTGGAGTGTATCTGTAGTGAAATATAAACATGGGCGATGGCATTATTTTAAGTAGCGGCCTCGTTGTTCAACGCAAAAAAATCATCATCGCCGCCGCCAACACCACCCCCATCACTGTCAGCATTGTCAACAACATCACAACCATCACCATAAGCCAAATCGGCATTGTAACTTCCAGTAATATTTTTAGGACTCCTGACCTTTCACCCCATCAATATTTCAGGAAAATGGTCTTTTCAAAAAATAGATCTAAGATATATTTTGATATTTAAAAATACAAAACATATTTTACTGCATTCAAATAATTTATGCCATATTTATTTTATTGGCTATATTGCTGGAATAGTTATAAAAACATAATTATTAAAACCATAATCTTGATTTGTCAAAGGTCAGGAGTCCTAAAAAGTTGCAAAACCTTCCCACAATGCATCACAAATCTGTAATGCCGATTTCGCTTATTATAACCACCTAACTTAAAGCAATAATAGCACATTTTTTTGAAGAGTGCCCCAATTTTCCAAAAATTTCGAGATTTTGACACGGTTGTATTGGTAACTGGCTTGTAAACTATACCTGAAAATGGTTAAGCTCGAAAATGTCTATGTGTCGCAAATGTAGGAGTTTTGTAGTTAGAATAATTAATATCGGAGATCTCTGATAATAATTCAACGGCTGCTGGAAACAGCCTTTCAATATGAAATAGCCAGAAAATAGCACCATGTACGTGTCTACGCTCAACCATTAGTTGTTTTATTGGTTCAAGCAAGTCAAGTTAAAGTCATTTTTCTTGAGGTGGCATTATTTCATCATGGACGGACATAAACTTAGCATTTCCAGCTCTGCCGTTAAGTACAATCTGAGATCCCAATTCTAATTACAAAATCGCTTATTTTATGATAAATATGCATTTTTGAGCATTCTCCTTCGCAGGTACACTTTCCTAGACAATTACCAACATAACCGTGCAAAGATATCAAATGTTGACAATTGGGGGCGCTCTTCAAAAATGTGCTGTTATTGCTTTAAGTGTCATGTCCATCCTACCTGATAGTCTTATCTTCGGCTGCGCTTATAATCTGCCTTCCTCCAGCACACCAACCTGACCTAGCGTTAGACCCGATGACCAGGTATGATATTGGTTCGGCATCCACACGTTCCAAGTCATAGATGCGGACACTTTCTCATTGCTGCCTGTTAGAAGGTGTTTGCTATCCTGAAAAACTCTCAAGTTAATATTACAAATGATAGAACTTTTTAATAGAGATAGTCATTTCTATGGAACACAATCAAATTTCTCCCTCCAAGTAGCAAATTTCCCGGGAACATGGTTCCCAAGTTCCCCCCTCCGCTTGTTGAAAGCATGTCTGTCTGTCTGTCTGTGTCTGTCTGTTTAACTAAGGTATACTTGTGAGAATCCATTTCTTTTCTTATGTATTGCTTGGAAAGAAGTTTGTATTGTGCCACACCCTATGAATCCGGTAGCCTCAAAGGAATAACTGCATGTTGAAAGATGAGGTGGCAGAATACTAAATTCAACCCATATAGTGCTTTATTCCCCTCATGACGTGGTGTTCTAATTTTGCACGTGAAAATAAACACCTCATTTTAAACAAAAGAAAAGTCACACAGTCTTGCCTGTGTTAACTTGTCTGTCTGTGCTAACTGGGAAACTGTGCGACCCCCGTTCCTTATGTATTGCTTTATTCCGTCCTGACTTTGTGCGTCTACTTTTTGCTACTTGTATGTCTAACTTTCCAATGAGTCGAAAGGCACACAAGTATACCTTCATTAACTTGTCTGTCTGTCGGTCCTGTCTGTGTCTGTCTGTCTGTCCGTCTGTCCATCCGCCCGTCTCTGCCTGTCGGTCTTTTCTTTTTAGGCTGGATCGATCATCATAATCAGACAACTGTTTCCAAGATGTCCCGGGTTCCAGGACGCTTTGGAGAGCCAGGAGCTTACTGAAACTTGACAAAAATTTAAATGGTATAGGTAGGAGATACTCTTCCATGTACCAATAGTTTAGTATCCCACTGAAGGACATTGTATTTCATGTGGTTTGATTACACAAGTCCAAGTACCTATGAGAAAAACAATTCCACTCACCTGTGAAAAATCTACTGTCTTGACAATGGTGTTTGTGTGTGAAGCTGTGCCACGCGTCACCCTTCACTGCATCCCAAATTTTTCTGTGAAATAACCATAATGCAGCAATGCTTAGACCTAAATTGTAGAGGAATGGGATACTTCCAGAAGAAGAAAGAAAATGCTTTCCATATAAACATCCCAAGTTTAAGGTTCTATATCATTTGTACGGATATCTTTCCTGCAACTAAGGCTCACTTTTTGAGTTGTCTTGCTGTAACTTTGCTCATGTATTTTAAAATCTGTGTCAGATTACAATACGTGAACCCACTGTCTCGGGGGTGGTTTCAAAGGTGGACCACCCTTTCCGAACAATACTTTTCTGACCACACCCTATGAATTATTCGGAAACCTTAACGTCGAATAACCACATAACCGTGTGTTCTTAAGTTCCGTTAGGTCCGTTAAGGTTTCCGAATTCATAGGGTGTCAGAAAAGTATGTCAGAAAAGGGTGTAACCTTATGGAAACACCCGACCCACTCTGATGAACTCGGGCAGATGTCAGCAATAATGACGCTGATACATGCAAAATTAATGTGATAAACAAAACTGCAAACATAAGAAATGGTGGCTAGCTATGAGTTACTCCCATCGAACATGAGTCTGATGTCCATGACACAGACTCAGAGGACAGTAACTGGAAACTGTTTTAGGAACTTCTCACTCACTGTTTACAAACACAGCTTTGACAATTTCTAATGCAACATATCCAATTGTACACAAAATACATCGGTCCTCAGATGGCTTGTGTCGCATGCTGTCGCAGTTTGTGAATGATAGGCCTCACATGCAGGGGTAGCGGTAACTTTCAAAACAAGGGGTTCTCAAAGCCCCTGAACCCCCTTAATTTTGAAAAACTGGGGGCTTTTTCCAAAAACCAGGGGTTTTTGAAAATCCAGTGGTTTTTTCCTCCGAATCCACAATGTGGAATGGAGATCTTTTTATAGTTGTAGTATGCGTATGCGTCGTATAGGTAACCTTTTGAATCAAAAGTGTTAAAATAACTTAATGATACCTTTGAAGTTTGCACCCTTTATACTATACTTTTTTAAATTTGTCATCAACACTATTATCATGATTCATGTGTCCACGCTTTCTTCTTTACCCCTTTCCATCATGCCTTGCTGTGCAGCAGGTGTGGTATACTAAAGTAATGAAGACACAAAGATAGCTCCCAGGCATGCTACTCAGAAATAGGGTGCAAATTTGGGTAATTGCTCTCCTCCCCGGTACCCCCCTAACTAATTTTTTTGAGCGGGTTCCCCCGGGACTTTCGAATTGTGTTTATGTTTCTAAAAATAACTTGAAAAGAGCGTATTTTACTACTACTTTCAAACGGTGCCGATAAATTTCAGAAAAAAATCACAAACTTACGCGCACAAAATTTCCGGAAACATTCCATTTATGAAATCAAATGTACATTTTGAACTAGCAACTTCAATAGAAGTTTAATTAATGGGGGGTTGGGTTTAGAAAAATGTGCTAAATAAACTAAATTTTTGTAGCGAACACCACGGTTTCCCAGCGCCGCTCCCGGGTGAATGTACTACAATGATGGGACTCACTCCATTCATAAACTCGCCGCCGTACCACTTAGCCAATCAAAAAAATCATCAGTCAATAAATTTCCCATAAACTGCAGTTTAAAACCAATCGGCAAATATGATGACCTCAGTCTGAAACACGTTAACGTGCGCAGAATGCACCGAAAATGGGGGCGGTCGTAACCGAGAACTCGTCCTTCTGTGCACTCTGTACAAACCCTATGGAAAATTTTCTAAAATACACTGAATGGCAAGCTGTGATTATTTAAACGTGCAACTTCCCTAATAATTTCTCTCTTTTGACCTTGTCCAAATGCAAAACTCGTTGATTTGTGAGTACGAATGTGTTTTCCTTTTAATCAGTACAACGATTCAGATAATTTTTCAAACCCGAAAACTGTGGTTTCGTAGCGAGTGGTGAAGGTCACTCAAGCCGACTTTTTTACAGCCGTGCAGGTTACAGCTTACACTAGTCTAAATTGGCAATTGCTATAGAACAGTTAACAGCAATGTTGTAAACATGTTAGGGGCCTGGATGCTTGAAATAGGTCGGATCTGACTGTTTACAAACACGGCAATGTAATCTGTTGAGTTTTAATACTATGGTCCATAACGATTCGCAGTAATGGATTCGCAGGCACAAAAGAAGTTGACATGAGGAGTTTTATTGGTCTCTTGGTTCACGTTAGTGGATCTTGATTGCCGAATTGTCAATATCATGTTTATTGATCATATAATAGTAAATAAGTAAAGATTCAAAGTCCTGCTGCCAAGATTTTATTTCAATGATATATTTACTGATTGGTGCCAATAAATTAAAAATAATCAAGCAGGAAGATGTGCGATTCCATTGCCTGATCACTTTTGAGTGTCAAGCTTTTTTATGTTAATTCAAACTCTGAAGACACGTGTAATGTGCCTTCCCTGTAGTGTGTATGTTCCGACACGGTGTTTTTCCCAACACTCGCGACATGAGATGTATGCCAACTTTTTTGCTTCTCCTAAAAAATAATTAACGATACCACCAGGCTTAATGGTGAATTAACAATATTCACGCTTATATGGGGAACTTGGATGGAATGGAAATATATGTAACTATACATACAGTGTGAATTTATGTATGAAGTATCACAGAAGGGAACGTGAATCTTGCAATGTGTCTTCACGTTCGCCAGTTCGAGTTTCGTACACCTAAAAAAGTTAAAGAAGTCGGGTCATTCATTTCTGGGGCGCACTGCGGCCCCGAACTTACTGACAATTTAATTTTTGGCGGCGATTCATAAAAATTGCGCGCTGGCCGCGCCCGCAAAATGCACTTAGCCCAAACCCCTCTCACATGACCTTTACCTTGATATGACTTTGATCTCATACCAAATTAGGGTTTTCATGTAAACTCAATAACCAATTTGGTTCCAATAGACTCTTTGCGCATCCCCATCTTCATTCGGTGGGCCCATTTCCATCTGGTAACTTGTACGCAAGGTCATGTTTACAAAAAAAAATTGTTGTTCGTTCGCGTTCGCCGTTCAGTGCCTAAAATTAAATAACAAAGTACCTTTTCACGTGAAGTAATCTTACAAAAATGTAGAAGAATATCTATGGAACAAAAAACCATCCGCGGCACTGGTGTTGAAATTCACAACAAAACGTGATATTTTGCGATCGTAACTTTGGCCCTACTTGTCACCCTGACGACATTTACACAACTATAGTGCAAAGTCACAGATGTAGTAAAGTGTGTGGTATTTGTCGTTACGTTCCTAACCTTAATGTTGTTAGGCGACTTGAGGTTGGTACCAGTTCCCGGATTGAAATGGGCACCGCATGAGATGCATTTTCGGGGATTGCGCAATAGTCTATTGAACTCACTTGTCATGAAGGTCAAATTTTGCAACTTGACCCCATGACCTTTGACCGTTGGTATGTGACCTTTGATCTCATCAACAAATGAGGATCCCATGTTGCAGCACCTATGACTATGACCTATGGTCAATTGAAGTTTTTAATTTTACATTTTACATCTTACAACTTGATCTCAGATGACTTTGACCTTGGTAGGTGATCTTTGACCTGGGTTTGCCCTCATAACAATGGGTGCCATGTTGGTCAGTCTGTGACCCAATTTTTGGTTTAACTCCTCAAAGGATGTGGATATTACATGCAAATGTTAAACCCTATTTTCACGACAACAGCTCACCGACATCAACAACAACACAGACATTAACAACACATTGGACAAAGTGATCTCTATGTGGTCTTCCAGCAGGCGACCAAATGAGAAATGCTAGACATTCTGTATCTCTGCAAGTGATGTAAACAGAGGGATACAGATTGACTTAATACTTTCATTCATTCTATTGTCCTAGTATTTATTTGGGTTGAGAGTGATACAACTTGCCTACTTCCTTTGTTCTGTATGTCAACAATAAATAGCAGCAAATACTGTATAAAAAACATACAAATTCCATATTTGTTCCTTGGATTTTTCTGATCTTGAGCATTCAAGAAGATTGAGGCATAACAATGGCATCTGGTAACCACGCAAGCTACTGGGGATTGTTGTGTGTTGTGGTTTTCACATACACCCCTCCATGTTTACTGGAGAGAAACCCCATGGATTCCGATCAAAGATCTCACAAGTTTCCTAATGAACCTTTCAAATGTTCCAAGAACTCTTTTTTACAGAGGGTGTTTTTCATTTGTCAAGTTATCAATGCTAATTGTTTGCCTTACGACCGAGGGTGTATTGAGTCATCCACAATGCACCAGTTTTGGTAAGTTTCACCTCAATAGGGTATGTGATCCCACAAAATCTATTCTTAACACATAATCCGGACTTTTATGCTCACTCACTTTAGCCCACAGAAAGCATATACTTAAGGAATGTTTACATAATCAATCAAGGTCTTGTGGTTCTTAAAACTTTGGAACACTTGTTATCCCTAATGACTGATATGTGTTTAGTACAGTTCAGTATAGGCACACATTGCAATGCATTATGGGATTGATTCAAAACACCCTCTGGCCTTACGCTGAGAAGTCTGCCTCCCCCGTAGCTGCCCGGGTTGCTTCTGTGTTGAGTGCTGCTCCCCAAACGGCTCCCTTATGACCTTCAAATGTACCTATCCAGTCTCCGGTTTCACCCTGACGTAGCATAGGCTTGCCATCTGTATTTAAGGGAAGAATTACTGTAAAAGTTGAAATTTTCGCACTACATTAATTTTCACGCTTTTCGCGCGCTTCTGAGCTAGCGCGAAATTAAAAACACGCGAAAATGTTTATTTTGTGTGTAGGTCTATGTAGGATAGCTGAAAAGAGCAAATTTAAAAACAAGCAAAAATGTTAAAAATCGCTGAAACACGAAAAATTACACACGCGAAAATTATCACTTTTACAGTATACAAATTATGAATTACCAATCAAATTTCTTGGCCATAACACACCCGCGCATTTGTATGTAGCGGCATCAAAAAGTGACATCCAACATTTTATTTTTGAGAAATTTGGCATGTAGAAATTAAAGGAAATATATCCAGTAAAATTCACCTCTATTTGGTTTAAAAGCTGCTGAACTGTTTTAACAGCCTTTCACCAAAAATATGCAAAATTTGACTAAGTATTTGAGAATTTTTTTTTAAATCCTTTAATTTTTAATTAAGACAAAATACATGTAAATTGAAAACAAAACTTAAAATATTCCAATAATTGTTGTTATATATGCTAAATATGTTATATTTATTTGATGTTAGAACTCCATATGAGACGAGAGAGTGCCTCAGAGTGACCAATTTTGGTCCATTTTGTTGCTAGGCAACCATTTGCGGGCCTATTTTTCCAAAGGGGGCCCAGAATTTCTACTTGTTTTTGTTGTAAATACTGGTAATAGAATAGACACCCGTGTTTGCAATGCATTATACCTGTTGGATTACATACAGCAAACCAAAAAGTTCAGTTACAATTTCATTTAAGATGTTTAACATAAGTTTTTAAAGGCAAAGTTTTTTTTTTTAAGGTAAATGTTCTCACCCCCTGGAACTCATGTTTTTACTGTTTTTACAGAATGTAAACATCCAAATTGTTTTCAAACTCGTGGAAGTGATTTCAGTAAGGGTCCTTTTCATTATGTCAATTTTTTTTCATGCCATTACGTCCCTTAAAGTTTATCATTTTAAAATGTAAAGTTTTTGTTTTTTTAAGGTAAATGTTCTCAAAGTGCTTGAAAGTTATATTTTTCACTTCTACATGGATCTCCAATTTTAAGTTAATCATTTTAAAATGCAAGCTTGGCTTTAAACTCTGGCCTTGTATGTGATCATTCTCATGTGTACAGTTGCTTTATCATGGCACCCCAACTTGACACACTAACAATGAACTAAATCATGCGTGACTTGCCCTCCACCCAAATTGACAATGGTTGTAATTTCTTTATATCCTTTTAAAGTACAATTCCAAGATATAATAATTACCAAACCAGTTGCGGCATTTTTATTTATCATTGGTGGAGAATATACAGTCTTAATTTTTATTCAAGATTCTTTTATTTTAGACCATGGATTAGATACATCAAAATTCACAATGCAGAAAAACTGCTTTACCTCTGGTTTCCAAATTATAATTGTACAGTGAAAACACAGAACAGGCAACTCCAGAAAATTCTACACTCGAGTGCAACGAAGCATGAAATCTATTTTGTAAACAAACCACAACCCAGGGAAAATTCAATACTTTCAATTATTTAGCTTGTCTTTGAAATGACGGTGACGTGTCAACTTTACTTGCTTATGCATGCTCTCTAAATGGTACCTTAAAAAGCAAGGTCTCTATACCATACAACATGGAATGAGGTGCTCTGAGCAATGACCAATCATTTTGACCAACTGACATGAATTTAACCAAGTTTTCTAATTACCTATCGTGTCAACTCTATTATGAGATCTTTAAAAGTACTTTTGTAAATTGAGCATCTGATCATTTACCATAATTCACCATTTTTAACAATATAGGCTTGAAAATCCCAATGGAGAAAAAATAAATGCAATAATAAAATTAGACAAAATATGTATCCAGTCAAGATTAGTGCATCTCAGCTTGTTTAAAATATCTAACCATACATGTCATTTTGTATAATGGTCAGAAATCCAAATGTACAAGAAATTAGCAGAAAGTTAAAGAGAGATAGAAACAGTGGCGGATTTAAGAGTCAGCAGTGTCAGCAGCTGCTGACAGGGCCTCCCTAAAATATTGCTCTCAGGGCCC
>JAMKCH010001489.1:0-93928 GCA_023653785.1 Ophioderma brevispina
CTTTTAATTATAGAATGTCTTACATTTAAGAGAAAATGCTTAATCCTTTTTAAAACGCCACGGTAGTATTTCATTTCATTTGGTTTTATTTGCTAGCCTAAAAACAATACATAGACGGTTAATAAAACAAGGGAAATAGATAAACAAAAATTAAAATTGGAAATGTCGAGAGGGGAAATTTCGACTGTAAAGAAAACTAAAAAACAGACAGGGACACCAGTAGGCCTGGCGGGGAATACACAAACAGTGGCAATGAGTCGCTATTACGGTGGCAACCAATAAACTATATATTGAAAATCACAGAGCGAAGCACAAATAGCTGTGGGACACACTAAGAACCAATCCAACCACAGATCAGATTGTCATGATCATGATGGAAATTTGAGAGTATCTACATAAGGTGCATTGACGGATACATACTCAAATGGGTTCAATATCATACACCCATTAGACAATGCTAAAACAAATGCAATCGAGATATACGAAATAGTATGGTACAGATGAGAATCCCTACTTCTATGGGGGAAGAAGGTTGAAAATGTATCTTTTATAGTTGAAGGGTGCAACCTAGGGAAATGTGGGAAACAGTGTAAAAATAAGGGGTACAATTAGTAAGGGGTAAATTTGAAATCAAAGTCCAATTGTGTTTAAATGTGGTTCACCCGTGTATTTGTCTCATTATACGGATTTAAAAAAGGTAGTGTTTTTACTGTTGTGTTCTATAGACGCTGACCTGCTGTTACACGGATACAGCTCCGGCTGACGGTTTGCAAGGTCATACTGAGGCGCAAATTTAATCCAATGCTTCAGATTTTAAAGTAAAGTAAAAAAAAAAACATAAATAATAACAATAATGCCCGTAAACAAGGTAATATTAAAATAAGCAGCGGTTTGCACTATGTGCGATTTGCTAATTCTTTCAAATTAATACTTCATAAAATTAATTAAAAGGATTATGATCAAATTATCATTTAGAAGGTAATGGTATTTGGGCAATGCGGGGAAGAGCAAATGTGATCCTGTTTATTCACTTTACAAGGTTAATTATGCACATTAAAAGTTTTGATTTGCCACTAACCAGGGTGCAGAGAAGGACTTCACCCTATCCCACACTACGGTAGGTTTTGGATGAGGGTTAAGTCACTATGTGAAGGAAGACAAGAGTAACAGTTATGATTCAACACTGTATAACATGCATTGTGGGATTGCTCTAAACCGTCTTCTTCGCCGTTCGGGTTCTGCAAGTAAGGCTTTAATACTTTAATTTCTCTATTTGTAAGGTAGTGAAATCCTGGCAATCACCTGTTTAAATTCAATTTTCGCTCGTCTCTGAAAAATCTTCATTAAAATAAAACATGGCCAGTAGTCTAGACTATACGAATAGAATGTATTCATAAATGCACACCATGTGAAAACGATGAGAATCTGTCAAATTTTACTGCCCACTTAGGTTAACAACATGGGTCCAATGTAAGGTTGTCATCCCTGCAAAGTATCTTCCATAAATAATAAAACCTCTATACGTATTCTTTATTTATGTATGGGTTAATGATCTGTCATAACTTGCTAGACCACATTTTGTTAAATGTGAAGTTTCCTTAACAGAAATTGTAAGTTACAAAATTTTCCAGAGAATGGTCAAGACAAGAAGCAGTCGGACTCAGTTGTATAACAGAGCAGATTCGTGACAAACGTGGAGGGAAATGCGCATTAAGAGAAAGCTTGAAATGCGGCATAGAGCTAGGGCACGGTCAAAGAAAAGAAGATAGCAGCAGATTTCATGGGTTCCCATGCCCCTTAAAAACCATAAATTCGAATAATTAAATGGTCATACGAATCTTCTTAAATAATTTTATGTTACCAAAATCAAACTATGTCCCAAAGGGTCGTTTGGCGGCCAACTTGGATCTAAAGAGATCAGTCATATAAAGTGGTTCGATTTAGTTAGAGGTATTTCAAATGATTCGTCTCATCATAAGAATCAGAATAAGATAAAAAGTAGTGGTAAAATTAGTAAGGGAGTACATTTGAAATGAAGTCAAACTTGGTGTTTGAATGTCCACCTCATTCAAACCTTTGTCTCAATTCAATTACTTGTATCATTATACGGATTTTAAAAAGGTATGTGTGTCCGACCTTCTACACGGCTACAGCCCCTGATAAGGTTCAGTCATCCTGGAGGCTAAATTAAGCCAAACTCAGATTTTAAAGTACAAGTAAAACAAAAATAAATAATAACAATAATGGTAAACATGGTAATATTAATGTCACCCCAAAAGAATTATGTGAACAATATTGACTAACCGGTGTTCAGAGGGCTGTCTTAATTCGCACAAAGGAGCTTCATTGAAACATTATCTAAGATTCAAAAGTTTAAATTTAAGAGTCTGCTTGACTTTGAAAATAAATGTTTTACAAAGGTCAACCTACGGTATATGAGATCTATGCATGGTACTCTTCCAACAATTGCATTGGTTTCTGATTTGATAAGTTATGAACCGCTACAATATTCATATATTCTTTCAAATATTGTGAAATTAAAGAATTCCAAAGATTTTTAATCAGAAGGAGCTGTACAGATATTTAACTTATGTTTGTACTTGATGAACGTACCTTTGAAATGAGATCAGATTTTTTTAATGATACTTACTACTTTGCTGGTTTAACAGGTTGAAATAACAATTAGTGACTATATTCTTTACAGAGTTAGTGGGATTGTTTAATAAGTTCTTCTTGATTCCAAATAGAGTAGCTAGGTACGATAGTGCACGATCCCAACCAAAATTAGGGATTCCATCAACGAAAAATATCAAAACTCCGTCCAACCAAAAAAGAGTTGGCACTGTATTAGGACAAAATATCAGAAAATCCACTGAAAGGGTTTTGTCCGTACAAGGCTCTAATTACATATTTAACAGAACATTCTTATATAAGTGAAAAGTAATCATTAAGTTGACATTCCTTGCAGAAACCATAAAAGATAAAATTCTTATAATCATTCCATAACAATGGATTAAAATTTCTGAATTCTATTTTTGTTAAACACTGATGACAAAGAAATTTGTCATAACTCATTTAAAAGCAACATTTCCCAGTTTCAGGTTTCGGAATTTCAAATTTACATGAATCAAAACATTTGCCACCCAAAGAAAAGCTCAGGAATTATCTGGAATTATATGGAATCTGTAGATAACTTTCTAGACATAGCATATAATAATTGTACTTACAATGTGCCGAAAAGGTAGTACTCCAGCATTCAGCGAGTCCCCATGCAGCTGACTATCTGGTCTGTATGCCTAATCAAATTAAGTCGTAGCTGACAATCAAGTCTCAAAAAACAGGAGATTATCCCATAGTAAAGTTCACCATCACTGATTTAATTTGCCAGGAATTTGCTTAATATTTAAAACTGGCACCCCAAATAAAGGTAGACATGCCTATAAACCAATTCTATAAGGTTGTCCTGTGTGGGATCCCTAATATAGACCCGTATTTTGGTCCTCGAGTTGAAAGTGGTAAATGAGGACAATTCTCAAGGCATGACTCAACTCGGCGGATGTTAAGTGATGAGGAGTGAAGACTTATGTGCCCCACTAAAAATTCTGAACCAAAAAACTATGCATATAATTGCTTAACAAATAGTATCATCTCAAAGGCTACCCATAGTCAATAGAATTTACACTTTCAAATCAGCACAATGCATACCATTGCACAGCTGCTAACAGAAATACTAGACTGGTGTGGAAAGGAGTGATCCACCAGTATGACTATAAATAACCTTTGTATAAAGAATGCACCAAGGTCAATAGTCAACTGCTTACAGCCTAGTGTATTAACACATGGACAAAGGAACCACACAGTGTAACAAAATAAATAACAAATATCGGGTATTTAATATTCCAAGTGACAATGAAAAGAAACCGAAGTTTACCATGTGCGATTCATAACTCTTTCAAATCCAACACTTACTAAATTTAATTAAAAAGGGGTTATGATTGAATTATCTATTTAGTAAGGTAATGGTATTCTGAGCAATGCTGAAGAGCAAACTGCGATCTCTGTTTATATAATTTAACCGGTAATGTTATCCAGCCAAAGGTTTGATTGCCATTAACGCAGGGCGCAGGGAAGGACTTCAACCTATCCCACAATGCGGTATGGGTTTGGGATGTTACTTTGTGAACGGAGGACACCAGTAACAGTTATGATACAACATGTATAACATTGCATTGTGGGAGTGGCCTAAACCGTATCATGGCGCCGTGTCGGGTTCTGAAAGTAAGACTTATTTCTTAATTTCTCTATTGTAAGGTAGTGAACTCCGTGGCAATACCTTGTTTTAATCAAATTTGGCCATCTTGAAAAAATCTTCCTTAAAATAAAAAACATGCAGTAGTCTAGACTCTTACGAATTAGTGATTTCATAAATCACACATGTGAAAACGATGAGAATCTGTCATAATTTAAACTGCCCACTTAGGTAACAACATGGGTCTCCATTGTCTAGGTTGTCTCCTTGCCAAGCTCTCTACATAATACAAAAAACTCTTATATAGGTATTATTTATCTATGTCAATGGGTTGAAATGATTCTTGTCATAACTTGGAAGACCACAGATTTTTAATGTGAAGTTGTTTACCAGAAATTTTAAGTATCAATTCCAGAGAATGGTCAAGAACATAACAGTAGGACTTCATTGTATAACAGAATATATTCGTGACAAAATTTAGGAAATTGCGCATTAGATAAATCTGTAAAAATTCGACATTGAGCTTAGGGTTGTTCAAAGAAAGAGATTGGCTATAGGGGCGCCCATAGTCAGCAGATTTAATGAGTGCCCATCCCCCCTGCCAAAAAAAAACTAAAATTCAAACAAATAAAAAAAATAAAAAAAATAAAAAAAATAAAAAAAATAAAAAAAATAAAATATTGGCGGCCATCTTGGATCCTAAAGAGACCAGTCTTATAAGTGGTTCGATTTAGTTGAGAGGTAGTTCAGATAATTTGTCTATCATAAGAATCGGAAAAGACGGTTACTTTGGCAATTTTGTGGGGTAATTAAGGTTACCGAGATAGGGGTTAGTTAAATGTGATAAAGGTCATTGAACGTTTGATTGGTCATTGTACGGGGGCAAATTTTCAAATGCTTCAATCTAGACAAAATTGTGTCAAATTGTTGGGATGATCTGCGTAATCTGCGTTTTCCATGATTTAGGATCATCCGTTTTGGTTTATTGTTTAGCGAAGAAGGGTAGTCCATTAAAAAAACACGGACATTTGACAAAAGGTAACGTATTACACCGAATTTTTCCACCTAACCTAAAAACAGCCTGATGTTGCAAAATATACTTTTAGGGATGCCTCAGTTTCATACAACAACCTAACCCCATTTTTGCCAAATCCAGGCAGTTTTAAAGTATGGCTCTTACAATGACGAATGAATCTAGTGAAGGACCCCCCCATATGCTTCGACGTCACGCAACATCACCTAATGAGTACCCCGTGTGACATGGGACCTAATTTCATTATCTTTGATCGGGTGAATTTCTGTACACAGTTTATAGGTAAAAAACGCTGTATCTACAACTAGCCACTCACAACTGCTTCAAAAAGTTTTTAGTTATCAAAATTAAATGTGAAACGTTGGCCAGGATTGTATGTAAACCACAAACATGAAGAAATGTGTACGATTTTGTATTATCTTATGACAATTTTGGAAACCAGTTCTTTTCATGAAGGTGTTAAACTATCACGGATACGGCCTTAACGATGATGTTTGTAACAACCTGTATCTGATTATCACTATCAATGTGGATTGTGAGTGCAGCGAGACATGACATGATTAAAAAAAGCGGGACTGTTAGGGCCAGACGGTCTTGGGTTAGATAGGACTTGCACGCTGAGAAGTTTAGAATTATACAGGAATGAGGGCGCTTCGTCAGCATGTTGCATCTGTCTCTAACCCCTTCATAACCCCACCCACCGTGCATACGCGCTGCAGTCTGATGCGTGTATCTCCACAAGTGATTGTCGTGTATGGTTAAGGTTACACCAAGTGCATGTTTGTTTATTTGATGGTACTCAGACGGTATATCCTTGTTTATCTATTATACGCCAATCAGGGCTTAATGTAAGAGATTTGGATAGACCTGAGGGGTTAATGTGACCCATATTTGACATGAACAGTCTGCTATCAATCTGTTGTCTAGTATGCTTGGTGTTTGGTTTGTCATTGTTTAGGTATGCGTGTTTAAGTTGTTTAAGTGTGTGGGTGGGTGTGTGTGCGTGTCCGTGGTGTGGTGTGTGGTTGTGTGTATTGGTGTTCGTGTGTGTTGTGTGTGATTTTGCACTGGAACATCATTTACACGGGCAAATGTTATAAGTGAATGTGACGAGCGAGGATTGTTTGCGTCTGTTAAGGCACGCCTTTACGGTGACTTAACACCAAAACAAGCTGTCTTTACTTCGTCGATTTAGGATAATTTAAATTCTGAAATGTCTTCACTTTATACATAATAGGTATTCGTGGCAAAAATATGTTAAAAATATGAGTTTTGATATCGGCTTATCACCACACTGCTTGGAGGGACAGATCCTTTGAGAAGTGACCTTTCAGGGTTTCATCTTTTCTACTGTCTTAGCGGAGTACGCCCATATTCAATACCGTGTATCATTGCTATAGAGATCACTCTAAACGATGCACGTAACGTTTAGCAAGCTGCCCAATTCTGTAAAATGTCCCCCTTGAAACTCACTAAACAAGAATCGAAGAAAGTAACAACTGGTTAAACAAGATGAGATGTCAATGACTAGTTTCAAAGACAGGAATGAGATGAAACATTCTCGGTACGTCTAAAAACATCATACATCGGTGATAATTATAAGGGACAAAAACTATGGTATTAATTAACTCACCAATGAAAAACAATATTCCTTCTTCTACAACATTAGAAAGAGTACCACACCCCTGGACACAAGTATGCAACATGAGAAAAAGAATGTCCAATTAAAAACTGAAGTTCAAATTGTACCAATGGGTTCTAAAACCACGTATGATGCATTGAAATGAAAAGTTGTGTTTTTCAAACAAGTACAGATCAATTCCCCTGAATCCAGATGTGAAAAAAATATTTTGTTTGAGAGCCAGTGTTCCCTAAATATGGCGGAATGGTGACAATAGGTGTGGCTATTGATAGCTTGCCGATTGCACTACAGAAGGAATACAGAACATGATCCAAAGCTCGGTCGACATTTAGATTCGCAAATAGCTCACTAAATGGATTGGTGGCGGTCTTGTACTTAAATGTTTAGGGAGAAAGTTGCGTGGTTGTAAAGACCGGAAATGAGATAACGTCATGGAAGATGATGGAGCAATTCCATCGCTGTGACATTGGAAATGTAATGGCTAGAAAGTGGTAAAATGTAACTTGAAAAGAACTTTTTAATCATACAGTTGACATTATACTTTTGTAATGGAATGTGAATAAGTATTTCAGACATGATTGCCCAAACCACGTGATTCGATCATTCAGATTGGCAATGACGGATGTCTTCCAAATTTTACCGATTTTATAAAGACCATTGTTTCCATTTGTTACGTATAGCATTTCTTCTGAGCCATCACAAGCACAGCATTCTCCCCGTAAACAATTTAGAGTTAAATCTTAAACAAACCTGTACAACTTAATTCTAGTGGCTGATTGTGGAATCATTGGAGTTTGTGACATACTGGTTGTCTGTATTCTTTGTAAAGTGCAATCGCGCAAATATTATCGATCGCCAGCTAGTTCTTAATTCTGCCATATTTAGGGGGAACACCTATGGCCTTCAATATTCAATTATGTTTTTCGTCACTGTCGGATTCTGTGGGGTGATAACAATTGTGTTTGACTACCAACAGTTGACATTCATGTGGGCCATGTAGTGGCTACGCGCAACCACTCGCTACCAAAGTTGACACCATAATGGTGCGAGATGTACGGATTTATCTTTTCTGTAGTTGCAATCTTTGTACAGGAGTGTCGATATGATGAATATTTAATTTGAAAAAAAAATTACATTGATAATAAAATGATCAAAGCCTCCATAAAAGGACCGGCTGAGACCTCCGCGATGTTCTGTGCATCAAAGTCAGCGGTCCTTTTTGTACCCTAGATTTGGGGTGGTCACCGTGCATTATTACGCAAAATGAACTCTAGATATGACACATTTTACCTTGGGGAGCCAAACCCTCCCCCCCCCTCGAAACTCCACGCATCATGCTAGCTGGAGTGAACTGACGATAACCAGATCATAAAATCTCCTATGCAATCGTATACCTATGATTAGGTAGTTATGCAGTAATACATCAGAGCTTCGAGCAGTCAATTTGTTTTGTATCTTCAACGTTTTGTTCACTATATATTTATTTGGTCATTTCCATGACGTGCAATATGCCTGATGGAAATTCCACACTTCACTCTGTTGTTTTTTCTTAATTGATGTGTAGTTTGATGTCGAGTGATGAATGAAAATAAAGTCTTGATACGAAAGCAACTCGGAATATTCAGTTATTTTACATTGCACAAGCTTGATGGAGAATCTCGAGACCAGTCGATCGTTGAAAATCTTTATGCTGAAATAACTAATAGAACTATTTGTTGGGACGTTTGTTCAATGGTTAAATAAACTTAATATCATGTCTGGGGGTGTCGAGCGAGACAGGGCTATAGAAGGCCAATGGGCCTACAGTAAGCCAAAACGAACAGTACTTGTACGTTGTTACTTCTAGACCAAGGCTGCACTATTGATGGGAAGCCAATGAACAGTAACTTAATTAAAGCTAATTTAAAATTCTGTCCACGACACTGCAAGCAATCATACCGTGTTATGCCCCTGAAATGAGCTTGAGGTGATGTTAAAAGACAAATGTATTTTACAAACATTGATGGGGGGAAGCACTTATAATCACGACCCATAATGTATGGGACGCTCAATGGCCATGCACTGCGCGGATGATCAAAACTATTGGCTGGGGGAAGAATAAATAAAGTGTTGACACAAAAAGTCTCGATTATCAGAGCACCGGGGCCAGGGACTGGAGCCGGTGACACAAACACTAAGTGTTACCAAATAGTTCAAAGTGTTGTATCAAGACGGATAGTATGAACCCGGGAAAGTAGTATTTCTTAAAGAACGTGGCAAAGGACGTCCTCGTGCGGAATTTAATTAGATATGCCCAGTAAGTAATTTACCAGAGCATGGCTACCTGGAGTAAAAACGCTAGATGAGTTGATATGATCCTTTACACAGCACACAAAGTCCCATATTTTACAGAGTGCCAGATGAGTTATTTGCATTCAAACTATAAATGCAATGTATATATCCCCTGCGACATTGGATTCTTGCAGAGTATGACAAACTTTAGTTGTGTTGCAATAACGGGTGCATTTTTCTGGACCCTTTACGGATCTACGATTATTTACATAAATTCTTAAATAATTTGTTCTCTAAGGAGAATGCATACTTAAATTAATTAGTGCTATACCAAGGTATGTTTATTTGAAGGATTGAAAGAATAATTAGGTTGATTTTGCACGCTAGTTCGACTGACTCGGCAATGCGAGTAATCTGCTTCTCGGTTTACATTAAACGTTTTTACAATCCAAGCACTCTACTTACGTTCACATTCATCTAAAAGTGACAAAAATAGTTACTTGTATCCTATTTCTTGTTTCAAAAATCTGCAATTTAAGTTGCACATCAAGTGAGCGCATATTATTCTACAGTTTACATGCGTCAAAACCTAACAAACTTGGACCATAGTATCTAATGATATCGTTGGTGTTTCTAAGCAATAACTATGTGACATAGTTTCCGTTCACATGTTTCAAATTGCGTATATATCCACAGCGGCATTCCCTGGTCTTAACCTTTGCAAAACGTTTCCTCTCAGACTGGTCTTTAGAAAACGCTGACAGATCCTGAGTGGTCTTTCAGCAGTTCAATGTTTTCACAAAATTATTCAACGTCACTATCAGAAACTAAAGTTTGCATTTATTGCTTATATTCCGAACATACATGAGTGTAAGAATGCATTAGAACATAAGGCGTATATCATCGACACACTTTTAGTACCCTTACATTTCTTTCCTCTAGAGGTTGGAATGATATGCTTACCTTATCTGCTTAAAAATTTTCGATTGCTGTTGTACCGTGATAACGTACACCACTATGCCATTGGAATCTGAATAAATCCAATCATGAATTCCTTGTCCTTTTGGTGGCCGGGTTGAAATAATGAAGATCTTCAAAAATGAGATCTTTTTGAAATGGATTTCTTTTGTTTATTTTTATAATTCAAGTAGTTTCGTAAGCTTATTTATGACGGGGATTAACGTGAAATTGTGCTAATGCAGCAGGGCCTTTAACAGCATAAGAATAAATGGATTTTGAAATCATGAAAAGTATCTGAGACTTGACTATATCATTAACATGTTGTTTTGTTTGCCCAGTCGACTAGGTAATGCACAGAAAATACACTTTAGGTACAAAGAAAAAGAATTATCTTCATAATTTTAATATTGGGGCTGAACTAAAACATTTCCCCTACATTATATTAAGATTAAAAAACATTACGCAATCAGCAACATGCACTTTTTCTTTGATATCGCTAATTTTTCTTTATATACATTTATAGGAAAAATACCAAGTTGTGCTTCCTGGGTCATACATGAAGTTTGTTCTGTCCAGAAAATCCAGAAATGTGGTGGTTATGTATTTCCATGACTTTTCCTGGCTTTTATAAAGTTGTTATAATATTTCGCATAAGATTAGATATAATTATACATACATACAAATGTAAATTTAAACATCAAAATTGTCCGACCATGGGTGCTCATGGTTGTGTACACAAAATTCAGCCATTTAAATATAAGAGGCAACAACTCCAAGATTGCAATATATTCGGGGTGTTTTTAATATATGCGTTAAATTATACTACGCTTATATGTTCCAAATATTTTGTAAGGGAGCTTTCGATTTCAAGACAGTGATCTTGGGACGTAAAATTTTACAGCCAGTACGCCCGTGGTAAAGTATCGTTTTGGATTGTAACTCAGTTGCGAGTCGAGACGAAATTATCCATGTAAGTTTACATGTATGCAAACTGCGCAGATATCAATAATGAGCTCATTAAACAGAGCTTTCTTAGTGCGTGATGATGAGCGGGCCAAGTGCGGCATCGAATGCTTTGTTTTGGACGTAAATTTGGGGCCAAAGTTGACATCTGCGCCATGTTGACATCTCGCAGATAAACTTGTTGCCTTATTTTTACCGTCAAAAAGCGTCCGTCCGTGAAAATCGAAAGCTCCGTAATCGGTTGTAGCGCCAGTATCTAAGTACCTCTACTCTAGAATACTACAAATCGAATTACGATAACTTAGATACCAAGAGGAATTCACGTGCCCCCCTAGAAATATCACGACATTTTCTTTTAAATTTTAATTTTCAGTAACGCCTGTGTTAAACCATCTTTCTGGGGTCGTTACGTGGATGATACCCTCGTTGTCATGCGAGAGAACCCAAAATTGATCAATTTATAGAAGCTTACTAGACACCTTAATTCTGTGAATCCAAGCAATCCCAATTCACAGTGAGAGAGAGCTAGACGGTAAGATCGCAATGTTGGGCACTCGCTGCAAGGAAACGGGTCGAGAGACCATAAAAATCAACATTTCGATCCCATCATCCTTACAACATAAGCCCGTCGGTTAGTCCGCACTCTATTTCTAGGAGGGGGGAGTCTTATTACGGTGGATCAAGATAAAGATCGTTGACGAAGAAGAACAACATTCAAACAACAATCACTAGACATAGCGGTGTTTTAAAACCACCTTCCATCCATGCAAATATTCTGGCCCACTGTTCACCAGATCGTTGGAATGACTGTAGGTTCCGCTTCTGTGGTTAAGTCGGGCGACCCCTTGCATATGGGTCAAAGAACATCAACGATCTGGAGTTCGTCAACTCCCCTGTTTTTGATCATGATAAAGCAGGGAACAAAACAAGACTGCAGGACAAATGTCAAGATTCATTACAAAAAAATATGACTGGTTCAAGAATAGAGGTGTAAAGGAGGCCATCCACATCAAGACTTCACAGAGCAATTCAACCTCCTAGAGGCTTACAAACTGTCCTCCTTTGTCAGAGATCACGTGACCTCCGGTCACCCGATGTGATGATCTGACTCTGCCTCGATGGATCTTCTTCTCGGTATGAGGCAGCAGGCGAAATGTGTTTAATTTGGTGGAGCCAGCTCACTTTTGATTGATTGGGGTTTGAGAAATCTAATACACCGGTGGACAAAGGTAGGGCACTCATTGAAGAGCCTCAGTGGAGAGCCACAAGGCAGGCTGGAGATGGACACAGCCCCATCCGTGACATATTGCTGTTGATGAAACGACCGATCCTGTGTGAATCCGGGCCCAAATGGTAGTGGCCATTCCTTACGTGGAAGGTCGCTACCAGGTGGTAGTTCTGGTGGTAGTTCTGTAATAGGGTGATTGTGATCGGAATTGGTCTGGTCTTGGGGTATCTAGCCTGGCAGTGTTCCATGTATGTAATATGTTGAATTGGGGAGCTGGAGAGTATAGCAGCGTGTCAAGAGAAAGGACGGACGAGAGTGCAGTCTCTGTCTGCCAACGATGGGTGATTCTTTGGACAGTGTTAAAAGCAGGTGTTGTTGTCAAACAGAGGCTTATTGACCATGTTTATGTGTGATTTTCTCTCCGAGCACTGCAGGTGGCAATCCTGGTAGAAACTCAGATCGAGTGGGACGAAGGAAGCCAGTAATGGGTCTTCATGGTCTAGTGGAGTACTGTTTCAAGCTTCTTTGTGTGAGAGCTATTGCCATGCTGGGGCGGTATATTCAGCAGGGCGCGGTAAAACCAGAGCCAGGGTTGTGGTGCGTAAAGTGGAGGGGTAGCACCCATGAAGATCCAGTAAGTCTGCACAGGAGGTTATTCTCGAAGATACTTTGCACATACTGCCTCGAGATGGTGCCGATAAAGTAAGCGCCGATCAAGGGGGGCACTTTTTTTTTTTTCACTCCACAGATAAGTTGGGGTAGGATTGTATTTGCAGGGCACACCATTGAGGTTGATTTGAAGCTGGCGATGAGCCTCTTTGTGTTAAGATGGAAGGCAGTAGGAGTGGTCTTGGCTTCACTCAGCTGAGTTCTCCAGGTCTTGAGATAGGATGCTGCAAGTAGGGCCAGATCTGCATAAGTGTACTTTTAAGTTCAGTCCAGCTTCTGTACGAGTGAAGAAGGGCAAGATTGTAGGTGAGCCATATGTGTAGTGTTGTTTGAGGTAAATCGCTGATATACAAGTTGAACAGCCTGGAAACCGCCCTGCTGCGAGCAGTACGGATCTTGTGGGACTCCGTTCCTCGGATGACGCAGTAGAATGCGGTTTGCAAGACAAGTTACATTACATTGTACAAGTTGACAATCGGGATGGTCCTGAGAGGTGAGTGTCAAGCTGGTGCCACACATGTCATGTGCTGCAGTAAGGTCCACCAAGAATGCGCCTGCCTTACGACGCTTTTCAAAGCTCTCCAAGATCATTTTGTGAGTTTTACCAATATGATAGACAGTGCCATCCGGCCGTGTCGTCAGGCAGATGGGGTTCGACGGCTGGAACAAAAAAAATCCCGCCGGAACCCGGATCAAGGAGTTTGAAAGAAAAACACAGTAGTGATATTGGGCGGTAGTGATTGGGGGCTGTCAACAGGCTTGTTTGATTGGGGAGTGCGATGTGGGTAAGCCCTCTTCCAGATCTTGGGTAATGACGGTTGGTAAGGTAACATCTGTGAACTCTGGAGCATTCAAGACATCGTGGGGCCGCAGTGCATCAGAACTCCGGTGGTATATTATCAGACCCCCGGGCCTTTCCAACTCTTTAGTTGGCTGATAGCAGAGGTGGGTGTGAAAGGGACCCCCTACCACGCCAGGGGGCTAGAGTGTGGTCCTTTTTTTTTATAGTCTCAAGGTCTTCCTGGCTAGAATGAATGAAACCAATTCCCTGGGCCGTCTCCTCCAAGCGTTCGCGACGTTTAATCGGTTTGTCAGATCAGCATACCATCAACAACAAAACTCAGTGAGTGAACAAGTTACAGTGTTAAGTGGCGAAAGCTCTCAGAGGAGCAATATTTTTGCTTGAGAAACAATAATCATGA
The DNA here is from genome assembly GCA_023653785.1 of Ophioderma brevispina. Taxonomy (NCBI): domain Eukaryota; kingdom Metazoa; phylum Echinodermata; class Ophiuroidea; order Amphilepidida; family Ophiodermatidae; genus Ophioderma; species Ophioderma brevispina. Next base: position 14,218 of record JAMKCH010001489.1, read on the forward strand.
ACACTTTCATTTTTCCTGTTTAACAATGGGGTAGCCGGTGTACAATGTACGTAAAAATAAGTCGTTCTGTGTAAAGTAAGTTTATGGAACAATTTCGAAGTCCAATTACGTGATCCTAAGTCAGATTGTCTCGGAAAAACAAAATTCCCTCTTTGGACAATTTTGTACCCGTTAAAAAATTGCCTTCTTTGGTCAAATATCACCAGATACGTCACAGACTGATTGGACCACCACGCCTTTTGGTTGATGTGACAGCGGAAATTTGTGTACACGAGGCGCGAGGGATTCGGCAATTTGCTTTAGGCCTCGGAAAAGGTAAATAAGATACTATGTTCACAGTTACGCAGTTAATAGCGCTGGTAGCATAACCAGGGGCGCTGAAAGACTTGTGTGATTTATGCCCAATTGGCCTCTTTTATTGGTTGATTGTATTTCAATTCATATTCACATCATCCTGGACGCAGATAAAATGGTTCGGTGTGTTCTGTAACTCGTTCGTTCGTGGACGTTTCTATTTTATAGTTCACGTAGTAGTGTTGTTTATTCGCATACAAAACTGAAATATAAATATGGTAGATACCCATGCTATTTCAATGTTCTCATATAACGAGTATCTAATTAAAAATCTTAAAGAACCAGAAAATTCAAAAATAATTGTTCTCCCTGGTCTATCAACAATTCACGACATTTCTCATTGTACTCCGCTTCCTGATCAAATACATTGGCTACTTCTCACAAAGAACAGTGTTCAAGACTCTCCTCTATGTCTGAAATTTCTTTCTGGACTTTGTCCCCGCTACATTGATGTATGCCTTAATGATCTCGACCAGGCTCAATAATGACTCGTTATCAAAGCATTACCTTGGAAAATCTACCATCCAAATTCCTACAGGGAATTCTGAATTGCATTGAGTTAACTTAGAAAATGTCATGTTTGATGATTATCATGATTATCCTTACCAAAGCATAAGGTGAAAAAAATAGCTAGTTTTTACTTATATAACATATTTTGGTACTTTTGTCACTAAATCCGTAGCTAATCAATCTAACCGACATCGCTTTTGCTTCAAAAGGCAGCAATCAGTCACATCCTCTAATTTATACGAAACACTGCATATTTTTTATTTTAGATTACTGGTTGATATCAAAATCTTATGAATGTCATTTGATTTTCAAATTCAACAGCAGGTGTAGCCATGGTAAAATGTGGACCTTCGTCCATGCCACATAAAAACTGTATGGATTTTGCTGTAAAACGAATGGAATAGCCGAAAACTTTCAAAGAAGTGAGACGAATAACAAATTAGTGTGTATAGGCCAAGAATTTTAGTTTTAACGTGGAAATTTCTGGGAACAAGCTGAAAATGTCAGGATTGGTGCAGAAATGTGTCTAGAATAACATACTAAAAGTCCCCTAAAATCCTCTATGTGCTTTTTCAGAAATAAGGGGGCAAAAGTTTGTACAGGGGTAAAATTACAAAATATTAGAATTGTCCTTAAATGTGTTCCAACATTTTTGTCATGTCCGAAGGATCAATAAAAGGTATAGTTTGCCCTATCTACAATCTGTAGTTTAAGTACTACAGACCTAAATCATTCAAGGTCATCCTGGGGGTAAATATTTCAAAATGATCCAATTTAATTGAAACCAGATTCAAATTGCTCGTAGAGTCATATTAAAACAGAAAATGTTTTTTTTTTTTTTTTTTTTTATGTTTGATGATTATCATGATTATCCTTACCAAAGCATAAGGTGAAAAAAATAGCTAGTTTTTACTTATATAACATATTTTGGTACTTTTGTCACTAAATCCGTAGCTAATCAATCTAACCGACATCGCTTTTGCTTCAAAAGGCAGCAATCAGTCACATCCTCTAATTTATACGAAACACCGCATATTTTTATTTTAATAGGTTACTGGTTGATATCAAAATCTTATGAATGTCATTTGATATTTCATATTCACAACAGCAGGTGTAGCCATGGTAAAATGTGGACCTTCGTCCAATGCACACATAACAAACTGTATGGATTTTTTTTTTCTGTTACACCGAATGGAATAGCCGAAAACTTTCAAAGAAGTGACACGGATAACAAATTATTGTTAGCATAAACGAATGATTCCTTTCCCTATATGTCCCCTCGTTAAAGCTCATACCAAAGGGATGTTAAAGTATGTATTAGATGATACCGAAGATATTTCCAAATTACCATATATTGAATTTATTTTCAAATCTACTTAGAAGAACAAAATAGTGAAAATCCCAGGCCTTTTCCAACAGCCAGGGAGCCTGCTCTGAGTAAAAATCGGCGATTTGGGGGCATAGTGCGTGACGTCATTAGAGTTTCACTAGATGCTCTGAACACTGATGATTGCACCTGCCACGCTAATACACAAAGGTTAGCCCGCAAATTGCAAGCTCCTTCCATTTCTTCCCTCTCTATTTTTATCAATATGCAGGCACATTTACAGAAAAAGATTCAGAATTTTCCGAGTTTGAAATGGCCTGTGAGAGCTGTGATTCAATGGATTCAACTGATGAGAGCGATGAAGGAGAATTTACGGTGGAAGTAGCAGGCGGTGATGATGAGCTTCCCTTGGCCGGTGATAACATCCCTCCGGCGCGGCGCAACATCTTATTTTGCCGGGTAAAGCCCCGTACATGTTGGAGCCAATGCCATGGGAAGCTCAAAATATGGGGGTTGACGATGCCCAAGCACCGGTAGCTATAAACTACGAAGAACGTTTAGGAATACTAATTGGCAAATTTAAATATTTTTACATTATATTAAATTAATAATAGAGTGACTGAAATGTAATTTTAGGAGCTTTTAGGATTGGGATACTTAGTTTTATTCACACGTGCACAAAAATAAAACAAATTTTTACCAATGACGGGCTACAAAAAAAAGGGGTGTGAGAATCAAATTCCACTGCTATCACGGTCGTATTCCATTGAACGGTATTGTATCTGAATTTACAACACTAATCAGTTCATTAATTCCTATTTTGTTGACGAAGAGCACGTATTTCTACTGATTCTAAAGACCCTCAAAAAGTAAAGCAGCATGTCTAAATACCCACATAGGTTACAAACATTGGTCTTGCACGAAAACAAAAGTATATCAATAGTCCGTTTTTTCCGGAAATTTTGATACCCTTCTGGCACATTGCGATCAATATTGCCAACACAATACACATTATAACAAAATCTCTCTTTGTAAAAGTTGCAATAAAAAGGTATAGCCATATTGATTGCCATTCAGTGAAAGAACGAATTCTTCCGCATGAAGGTGTCAACTTAATGCATAGTTGTGTATTGTAACCTTGTAATAATGTCTTTAATTGCAACTTTGAACAATGTGACACATTTTCGTAAAAATGGACATTGCGTGGCGATATGATCACAATGGAGCAAGAAAGGTGTCAAAATTGCAGAAAAAAACGGACTATGGATATCATTTTATGTTTTCGGAATAGACCAATGGTTTGTAACTTATCAAGATTCAAGATTCAAGATGTTATTTTCCATAATATGTACATTATCATAAAAACAACAAAAAACAACATTAAAATAACATAATAATAAGAAAGACAATTATGGAGGACATCAAAATGCCAAGTAGGCCAGTGGGGACTGCCATTGAACATAAATAGTTATTCATGATAAACACTAATGTAATTTTCAGGGGCCTCCTCACCACAGAAAGCCAAACGACAACAAAATGGACCACTCGGACGAAGTAGAAAAGGATGTTGTGACGAAGCAAGATATGGTGAGGAACACTCAAGAAACATGATATGAACTAATTATACACAAAACAGCACAATGCTCCAGAGATCACTCATCTAAATTGACATAGATTCTTTTTTATATTGATTTTTAAAATGTTTATCGAATTAGATTCTTTGATATCATTATGAAGGCATTTACAATATGGAAGGGACCAGAAGTTCTAATCGAGTGATCTGAAAAAGGTTCTGTTATTTTTAGTTAGTTGGTTAATATCACGATCTTGTTGATAGTAATGTTATTTGGGACATGAAGTGAAGAAAAAAAAGGTTTTTGGTTGCTAAATCCAGCCGGAAGAAAATCGTTGAATACTTATACATAAACATGCCAGTTTCAAGCTTATAATATCCAATAGCATTTAATATTAAACTTTTACAAATAACGGACCAGTATGACTTCTACAATGGTACCAGAAATTGTCCTTAGCGCCCATTTTTGCCAGTTGTGGATTTATCTAGGTATGTTTTCTATCCTTGTGACTTCTATGGGGTATTTGACTGCTGCGTTACTTTGGGGGGTCGGTTTTAGATTCATTCTATTGACATGTTTAATATTTTGTGTATTGCACGAGATTTAGGTCTGATGTGATGATAAGGGCCGTGTGTAAGCTCTGAATACCCAAGCATCGGCCAATACGGCGATTGCTTCGATGGGATAGGATTCGGGAAATACTGACTAAAAAGCTTTTCAAATACTCGATCGAAATGATACAAATATTCTTCCAATATTATTCGTATGTCATGGTTTCTGTTAGAATGTTACGATTTCATTCAAATGTTCACTCTAGACGATTGATCCTGCCATATTTTATCCCTATTTTATCCTCAATATCGCCAAACCGTAAACTAAACGTTATGGCAAGTACAAAACACAATATTCGTGTACTACAGTGTGAACTAAATCGGCGAGGTCATTGTTATTTTCTGACTTGCATGGAAAACCTTTGAACTTTTACTGCAAAAGACCCTATGATTTGAAATAAATATACAGAATTGTTTTGTGACAAAAATATTATTCTGCTTTGCTTGTTAAACTTGATCATAATTTCTATGTAGAAAGAGCAATCGCTCTATATCATTGTATATAGACTGCACTTGCGGGGATTTCCTTGGTGGTGATACACCAATGACGTATTTTCCGGTGTTGCCAACGTATGGCCCAAAAGAAAACGATTTTTCTGCCTAATTCGGGATGCGTGGGCGCATGCAGTTTTGACCTCATACTCTCCAATGTTGACCAAACAGCTGAAATCTTGTATATACGATCAGGAGAATATTAGCTTTAATTTGGTATTATTAATATAAGGGCACAATTTTTGTGGGACCTTTAAAGCTCTTTGGGTTACATTACCACGACTTTCCTTATTTACCAATAGTCTATAGAAAAAGGAAACATGTTTCTCACATTTAAAAACCTCACAGAGGCCAATACACCAATACCAAACAAAGAACAAGCTAAAATCACCAAATAATCAACTTTGGACCATATGATGACCAGAAATTATTAGACGGAAACACAAGATCTTAGATAGTTGCTAAAGCTAGTAATGGTCAATTCGATGTGAAATTCATGAGCGCGGAGGGTAAATTGCCTTTCAAATTCACCGTCCAAATGCCAGTCTACAATGGCAATCATGAAATTCCATCACTTTCTTAAAATAACTAGTGCATTTTCTGTTTTTAGGCAGTTTTGTCATGCAAGAAAAGAAGTCCACCAAGATTTGTTATCCTTACGGCAGCCAGATTAGTGATGTATAACCTATATAATTCACACGATCGAGTCTGTTGCTGAAGTTTTAAAAGCCTTTGCTAACACGTCCGTCGCCTCTTGTAGTAGTACGATATTGCCATCGTAATTGTTGTTCGAAATCAAAACTGATGTGGATTTTTTTAACCTATGTATTCACACAAAGTGAATTTGATAACAGTATTTGACAACTAGTTAAGGACACACCATTTATATGTAGTAAATACACGGAAACCCTTCAGGGTTTGTGTTACCGTCCTAACCACCTGCCACTCTAGAACACGCCTGCCCACCTCAACATTGGGAATCATGTGCGTCATTACACCTGGGCTAATGCAATAAAAGGTTTACTCGCAAATATGGTCTTTTAACAAATGCAAATTTGCTGGTGTTGCTGGTGTTAGAATTTGATATTCAGGATCAAATTATCTCATTGTTTTGTCCTTAATAAGTGAAGTGTATGTACTACAGTAGACGTAGTAGTACGTTGGAGCTATTTTCGTTACTCTTAACACAGTTAACTATATTTTGTTCACTTGGTATCATATTCATTTTCCCGACCACAGTGGTATTTTCAATGATAAGTATCTACATCTTGTTGAAGGTAGTAGATTCGAACTTCTAGCGACAGTTGTCTGCCTAAATCAAAGTAGTTCAATAATTAATTCTTTTTATTTTTTATTTTTAATTCACAGGTTATATGGTCCAATGTGTTTGAATTCCATGTTATAGTCAAGTTACGCAATTTACGCTGTGTCCATTTTTATAAGATTCATTTTTTATCCTGAAAGAAAAAACATTTTATATATAACCTACCTCAAATTTATAGAAACTAATCATTGTCATAAAGAGTAGATCGGATCGTATCCATATAGTAATATAACGTAAGAGAAGTCTAGATGTGTCCTTAAATGAAAGCCTGTCAGTATATATCTATTAAAGAACAAATTTGTAGTCTTGAATGTCAGTGGTGGTGGTTGTTAGAGGGTTTATATCTTTGGTTATTTTTCTTTGTATTTAAGTCAAATTAACGTGTACGGAACACCAACATTTTCAACATAATCGTGTAGAGATGTCTTTTTAAGTGAGTTTAAATATAACAAAATAGGAAGTGAGTTGATTACATAATCAATAGTATTGTAGTGATAAACTTAGTACTGGCCACAATCATTGCGGCTGAGTGATAAGGTTTTATAGTTCGTCCAGGCCATAATTTTAACAATAAATGGCTGCAGTGGGCTTTTTCCTGTTATTTTCTAATTTCTGCTTAGATGCCATATATATTAATCACACAAAAATAAGGTGCCAATTTTTTTTCGAGCAGTTGCAATGTGTCATTTAGGTCAATGGAAATATGAGCATTGAAAAAACCTCAGAGAAAACGCTGGTAAAATGCAAATGTGGTAAATATTTAATTCGACCAACTAGAAACTATCTGATTTCCGTTTTAAACATCTTCAAATTTATGATGGGGGCAAACATGACGCATTTTGATAACATCGGAAAATTCAAGATGGATGGCCAACATGGACACCTTAAAATATTATATTCTATCATATCGTCAAACTATATATATAAATGTGTATATTAAAATTGTGAAATGTCCATTTCCGTCGAGTCTGTGACTAACTTCTGTGCCAACTTTTCTTTATCCTGTATACTGTCCCCACTTCAAAAACAAAGCCGGTCACTATTTGCAAGAGGGTTAATGGTTGCTAACTCACTGAAAGTCTCCACAGAAACGGCGGAACATAATATGTTCCCTTGACTAGAAACGGAATGCCCAGAAAACGGTGCTCTCCTCTGTGCCACAACGGTAGGAGATAGGATGTTAATCACCATAAATCTGGTGAAAATTTTTATCATATCTGGTGAAACATTTTCGCGTTTCCCTTTGGCTTCAGTTCTAAATGTCGTTATCCCTCCTGATTTATGACATTTCTCCAAAGTTTATGATCCACTCTCTCCTTCATGAAATTGTTCATGTCCTGTATTTTTTGTTTGCATCCCCGCATAATGACCCCTCCTTATGACATACTTGTCCGTATCTAAAATGGGCGAATGCGAACTCTTCTCACCTACCACATATATATATATAACACAGGATTTCGCGACTGTGACTATATGTCTAATACAGTGGCAACCTGCTAGAAATTATGTACGGTATTCATAATTAAAAGATACACATTCATTCACACAAATTGTTGATAGTCCACTGTTTTCCATTAATAGTTTTATTACTATCTTCCCTCCAGAGGGGCACTCTAGACGGTAGATATGAACACGGTGTATCCCATAACTCCCTAGATGAAAATCTGACAATCACCGAAAAAAGTGGGGGTAGCGGTATTTTTGCTGTCAGATTAGGAGGCAGTTCCCACTAATCCAAAGCAGGGACGATATATACTTGTTTAGTTTCAACACGTTCGTTTCAACTTGAAACAAATCGATTGCTATATACCTATCTCCTGAATTTGTTTTATAGACACCGTCTGTACAATGTAACCCAAGTTGTTATTGACATGTTCTTTAAAGGATAATTTTCCTTGTCCTTCACCCGGTGACTCCTACCTTAATTCTAGAAAAACAATTTATATGTTTATGAAAGGTTTTTTGTTTGAGTGATTAAGGAAAGCGGTTTTGAATACTGGATGATTTTTGATTTGTATTGGTTAGGTAGGGCAGACGCTTTTAACTAAAAGCATCTAATTTTCCCAGTAAAAATTTACCGGAACGTTAACGCGCGTATCATATTTCCTTTCAACTGTTTTAATTAAGTTTGGAAAATCAGTGAGGATTTTCATTTGCACGTTTCCTTGTCAAAACCTACAAAGCACGGACAAACATCTAATACACGTTGGGATAGATTACAAAGAATAACTAGTGAATTCTTTTCCTTTTCAATGATTAAATTTTGAGTTTGGTAATTCCCAGGGGCATGCCATTTTCCACCCCGTGTTAGAATTTTTAGAGAAAACGCCGACAGAGCCCGAGTGGTCCTTTCAACAGTTCATTGGTTGCACATATCAACGTCAATCACCGACGGGTGCAGTTTACGAAAATACTGAGTATTAGAATGAATACCGTATCTCCTAGACACACCTTTAGTACTCTTACTGTTTCCTCTAGAGGTTGAGTAGATATTGTCGACAGTATATATATGCCTTTTTTACACTTTAATGACAAGGTGCGGTTCCCTATAAGAAAATCAATTTTCGCGGAATATGAATATTCAAATGAGATTTACTATTATGTGAAGGATCTCCAAGACAACCCCCGGATGTAAATTGGGTAACATGTTGTTTTCAAAACACACAAACAATTCGACAAAAAGGCGACAAAATGCTTAATGAGTAATGAACATACTTACTCTTCGTCTTTCTCGATGTGGGGTTTTATAGAGAGAGTGCGTGTTTCAAGGTAACTCCTAGGTGACAGGGTTATCGCAGTGCTCCCGGGGTGTTCCAGCCAGGTGGTTAACTTAGCTGACGGTTTGGCTTCACGGTTGCGTAGATGCGAAAGCACACACCTGTATGTCTTAGATGGATTTGCACGTAGGTGTGTTCCTCATAATAAAGAGTGAGTTCATCCAAAGCTTTGGAAGTCTCTCTTAACAAAAAAAATCGTGTTGAAATCGGCCTCTTGTGCGCAATTCCAAGATCGTCTGAATAAATAAAACGACAGGTTACTTCCTACACTCACTCCTAGGTTGGTCGTTTGTGTAGATGTTGAACAGGAGAGGTGGGAGCATGCTCCCTTGTGGTACCAGACCATTCTGGAGCCTAAGTCATCGGTCTTATTCGCTCATGCTGAACAAAGATCATCCTGTTTGCCAGCAATCATCGGATAAGCTCAGCAAGCGAAGTGTCCTTGGTGGTAATTCCAGAATCTTATGGAGTAGCATCTGTGATTAACAGGTAGTACGCTGCCGATAGGTCGACGAACACAGCTCCGGTTACCCAACCCTTCTCGAAACAATCCCCAATGTGTGAGTTAGTTGAGACTTGGCTGTTGTGATTTGCCTGCCGCGAACGCTGTTCTGGTATGAGGTGTTCGTCTATCACAGGGGCGATACGATTGAGCAGGAGACGTTACAAAGAGATTGTAGGTATGGCCGAGGAGTGATATAGGTCTAGCTCTTGGGATTAGATATATCTTTCCCAGGCTTTAGGAGTGCCATAAAACATGTGCTTTCCGCCAGATATTTGGGAACCTGTGGGGAATAAGGCAGCAATTGTAGAGGGGCCTAAGAAGCCATTCCTTTTGCTATGACTGGGCCAAGAGTTTTTAGCTGCTCAGTGAGATGTGTCAAGGCCTACTGCTTTTCCTGGGTGAAGTTTAGCAATACCGGGATTCCAATTCGTCCATCTTGAAGGGGCGAGTGAAATCAGGGTCACCACTACTCTATGGATAATTTGATCTCTTAGTTTATTGCCTGCACTTGCCATTTAACGCGTTGGTGGGCCAACTTGGTTGAGTGTGACATTGGCTGCTGTGGAGGTTCTGTTGGATCCCCTAGGCTTTCGGATGTAGACCATTCTTCCTTGCTGTTATGGGTCATATCGGGGTGGATTCAATTAAAGTATGGCCAGGTTTGATCTTTTTCCTGGGAGATCATCTTCCGAAACTTCCTCCTCACCTTGAGCAGATTGTTTCATTCAGCCGAAAAGGATCATCTTCAACATGATGATATCTTGTGATATTCTCTAGCACATTCCTTGGAAAGGCCTGGTCTATGTATACTGTCCTACACAGGCAGAGCCTTGGGTATGATTCTCCGCGCAGTCTTGGTTCACTAGTTTGGGCAAATTTTGTCATAGTTATGGGGTTTGGAGCAAACCTCTCTCGTACTGATCCAGGTCATAAGTGAATCCTTGCCAGTCGCGTTCCTTTATTAAAGCGGCGCTTAAAAGGCAACTTTTGTTTGGTCTTACTGCAGCGTTGCTTGGATATACCGATTGGTCGATTTGTGTTAGTGGAACAGAATCCGAACAATCTTGCTACAAGGTTAGAGATGTTTTTTGCGACATAGCGTAGATCAGGGTTGTAAGCCTCTCTTCCAACGGGCACTATGAAATGGATGGCGGCAGCTATATCGCGAAGAAGACGTAGATTGTTGACTGTCGACATTCGTCGACCGCTTGTCCGTCTTTTTTTAGTTTTTTCATTGTAGCCCCATTGGGATACTATGGCCTGTATGAAGAGTCGCCAATGACGAAGTGAGGTTTGGTGGAATTCCCAAGGCTAAGTTAAGGGTGCTTGAAGTCTATTGCTGGAGTTTGTAGACGGATGTAAACTATGACAGAGCTAAGCAATGTGAGGACTTCTTATCATCAGACAATGAGGTTGCTTCTACTAAGCGGTGCCTGGTCTCACAAATATAGCACTTCATATTGTCGATGTGGTCTCTCGGTGGCAAGAGACAATTCCGGGATGGTTTGGCGGTGGTTATCGCTTCTTCTGTGGTTTCCTGCAGACCAGGACATCTGCTTGGAGATTGTTACACATCAGCAATGATTTTACTTTTTGGCAATAGTGAAACCCCTCCACATTCAATGACGCTATAGTCACGGCAGACCTTAGCAAAGGCCTTGCGCTGAGACTAGTCTGATATGGGTAACTAACTTGAAATGATGTTATGGAAACAGTGTTTGGTTTTTTTTGGGGGTTTTGTAGAGATTAGTTCGCTGCTTGGCCGTTACTAAAAGGGGAGACCACACGACGGTTCTCTACTTCTCCCCCCCCCTTTGTACTGTGAGTGTGCATGACACTCGAGATTAAAAAGACTGCCTACCAGTACGGGCCAATTTTATAATGTTTGTGGTATGAACAGAAGAGCAGTTAAAAGTCATACAATTCAAAACTCTCATCCGTCGGTATTTCTATATCGCAAAATATATTGGGGGAATCATAGTAACCCTCAGTCCCCTAGATTTGCACTTAAGTGGGTAATGGTGTCTTGTTTGAAATAGCTGACATCTTCTGATTTACATTTTTCTGTAATGTTTTGTTTATCTAAAGGAATCTAAAATGTGTATTTCAAGATAACAATAACTGAGTTGATGTGAATTTTCAAACTATCATCGCCTGATGTGTAGTTTCAAGATAAACGCAAAACAGGAGTTGATGTGAATTTTCAAACTATCAACGCCTGATGTTTCCTGACTTCGTTATCGTTATATTTCTCCATGGTTGGATGGGAAAACTTAATTTAAACTGATAAAGCCAACAATACCAAATGGAAATATTTAAAGGTCTGAGGTCAAACATAGGTAACAAGAACACCCCAATTAGAACGTAACACGTCGTTTCTCAAAGTGCGTGCTTACGAGTTCCATATTGCATAAGCTTATTATGTTTTTTCGCCAGAATGTCAATGGGTAATTATTATCAGGGTAAGCGTCAGATCAAAATTACCTCAACGTTCTGCTTCTAATAATGTGACAGACTTTCAAAATCGAGGTAATGCCAACTAGACGCATAACCCGGCCCGCAACCGCGCGCAAGTGGCTGTAATCCTGCTACAACTAACACGGAGATCCGTCTGCTCCTCAGTCCACGGTAAGGGTATTAGCCGGCTGACTCTGTTTTCAGGTTTGTAGACTTATGGAACAATCTTTCACATTCATGCGGGGACAATGAATATTAATTATTAAAGAACAATCTACAGATGTTGAATCTAAAAAGGAATTTTATTATGGGATAACAGCCAATTTTTGGAAAAAATAAGATTTGCTGAACGTCCGGCGTGATTGGTTATTATTTGCTTCGGGGAAACCCATTAGGTTAAAAATGAGGACGTATCCCTACATGGAAAAAAACACCAGATTATCGTCATGTACGTCGGTTTTGAACTGTAGGGAAAAAAAGGTAATTTTGTACTGTTAGCATAATATACGGGGGCTTTGGAAAAAAATAATGCACTTTGGGCAGACAGGGTCCAGATGGAAAGACCTGATTTAAAAATAGTCGGAAGTTATATTATCGGTCGCCCCCCCACGAAGAGCACACTTGAGTATCTGATACCCGACACGTGACCTGTACCTGACACGTGACACTCAAACTATCATCTCGTTACCGTTTATAACTACCATAAGGCCCAAGCAGCAAGCAGTCGTATCTCTGTTGCACAGCGATCGCTCAGATGGTGAGGACTATACATGTGGTTCTGCACAGGAGGTAGACACGATGTCGATTTGGGCATTTGGGTTTCCACCGGTTAATTTGTAAAAACTGCTACGTGCATTTACTAATGGCAGTCTCGGTCCAAGTGACATAAAAAAATCATAGTCTTAACTTGTTCACAAAGATTTAGTATACATGAAAATTAAGAAAAAAATATGAAGTTCACATCCAATCATGCTTGTGTTAATTACATGTGCATAACTCAAAACTCCAGAAACCCTTGAAAATAGCGCCATGGCTACGAGCTATGCGCTCTTAGCCATTGCTAACGTAACACTCTAATATCAAAACAGCCCTATTATACTTAGTATCCACCCAAAAACATTGCAATCATGGGTTTAACAGAAACAGAATTCCAGTGCCCTATAGTTTCCTGATGGGGTCAGTGCACTGTTAAAAGAAATGTCCGTAAATTACGGGAAATTTCTGGCACAGTATTTAAGTCATTTTTAGGGTAAATTTATAGAATTTCTGTAATTAACGGAACTTTGACAGTAATTTACCAGAAATTTGTCTCATATGATGGAAAAAAATATGTATTTTAACAGAATTTTTTTTTTTTTAATTTAAAATTACGGAACCAAAAAAAAAAGTCAGGAAATAGTGCTGCCAAGAAATTAAAAACGTTTTTTAGCTATTTTTTATATTTTTGTGTTTTATTTTATGTTTCTAAACAGATTTTCCGTAATTTACGGAAAATCTGTTTTCTTAATTTACGGAAATTTTTAACAGTTTGGAGTAACGGGCCTTCCCGCTCTGAGGGGGCAAAATTTCCCAGTCTTGGGAAATTTTCCCTCTTAGGGGGTCAAAAGGCCAATTTGTGCCGGTCAGAGGCCTAAAAACGCTGATTTAGTATGATTTTCGCAATTTTTTTCCGGCCAAAGTAGTCAGGGGGGCAACCTGACCCCCCTGCCCCCCCCCCCCCCCCGCCTGTTACGCCACTGGATGGGGTGTAATCGGGCTTCTCTAGACCTACCCTAAAGGGACTCGCGGACTTTATTATTACGTTTCTATGAGTTAAACAGTCTGGTAGCGGTTATGGTCCTTATAGAAATTCCTTCCAGGGTGTAAGATGTTCTCATATACATTAACTTTTTGAATAAGCTTATCAACAATTTCAGAATGGACGATTAGTGGATCTTATAGGAATCGGCGAGACAAAAACGGGTAAGAAATATTACCTTTTGGACAATTTTGTACACTGTTGAATTCAAAACGGTTGTGAATTACAAGGACAGATATTCAAAAACAATCTTCTTCAAAAGTTATGACAGATCAAGCAAAAGCAAGTCAAACATTTACTTAAGCCACTTTTAATGATCTTGTGACTTTTTTTTTTTTTTTTTTTCCAACAAAATCGATATCAGGACGCACATATTTCATTTATCGAATCTGTGCATTTGTTGCGTTTCCAGCCATCTGAAGCATGGTAACAAGAACTACAGTGGCGCATTGCTGAAGTGAAGTAAATTAATTTAATCATTAAAACAAGTGTCACGCATTAAAATTCTGGTGTTTTAGTGTGTTCTTCTTCTTATTGAGAACACACGAAGTTTGTAAGCATGCAAAAACAACAGAAAAAGTGGCAAAAGTGATATTACACCAGGGCCATTATAATTTGCCATTCGCAGGATTATGAAATCAAAGGTTTCAAGAAGCTAACTCTAGTGCATGACTGTACAGGAAATGAGACTCAGTTCTGATGAGCTAAGAAGAAACAATTGTCCACCTTGGTTCACCAACACAGTCGTCTGCCTTCTTCTTGTAAAACTTATTGCTTTGCTATAACAAGATTAGTTTTCTAAATTTCACATTGTTAGACTTCGACCCAAAATTTACATTATTTAAAATCAGAAATGTTATTTTATTTTCTCAAAATCATCCATCGGTTTCTTTCAAGATATTAGATATTCCATATGGTGTGACTAAACCGATGTCACAAAATACTATCAATACCGTTAGTTATATCCGTTAGATATTGCCTTCTTTCCAATCCTAAATATCGCCTGTTACGTCATATCGTGATTGGACCACGCCATCTTGGTCGATGTGACAGCGGAAAATTTGTGTAATATGAGGCGCGAGGTTATCGAGCAATTTGCTCTTAGGCCTCAGAAAAGTAAATAATATATTAGTTTCACATTTACGTAGTACTATAGCGCTAGTGGCACCACGTGACCGCTGAACTACTTGTGTTATTTTATCCAATTGGCCTGTTTTCTAAGTTGTATCGATTTTCATTTTTCATGTCACGCATCCTAGAGCAGATAAAATGGTTATGATATATCTTTACCCTGTTACCTTGCTCGAAGACCTGTTTCTGACTTTTCTATTTTATAGTTCACTTCAGTATGGACGTGTATGGGTTTCTTACTGCATACAAACGGCGAGTTATCAAAATGTTTATATCAACGACTTCCGATATCTTGTTTGGGGCCTTGGAAACAAAAACGGGAAGCGACTTCATCTGAGTCTTCATAATGTTAACGTTCTAGCAGAGCTCGAATTCTTACGTTTTGGACATCTTACAAATATCTTTTGACGAGCAGCTTGTGTGAAGAGACGGCAGTAACAAAACATGGGTACCATTAAAATTTGTATTGCATAAACCGCTGTTGCTTTATATTAACTTTCATTTAGGTATTTTTCTATATTTAATAACCGAGCCTAGATACTATGTCTTCAGCTAATATAAACGAATTATTTTTCCGATGTCGCCTGCTAAAGGTGTTATATAATTCATGAGATCAACGAGTCTGTATTGAAGTTTTCAAAGCATTTGGTAATCTGGCCGTCACCTCTTGCAGTAGTACGGTCTTGCCGTCTATGGCGTCACAACGTATTTTCGCAACGCGTTGTGAGAAAGTCACAACGCGTTGCCGAAAGTTCACAACGCGTTGCGGTATCAGCCAATTAGAATGACGAATTTTGGTGACGTATTTAAAGAAAATAGACGCACTGCGAGCCTTCGCAACACGTTCCGACCTCCACAACGCGTTGCGAAACCCACAAGCTGTTTTGAGAAACGCGTTGTGAAAATTGCCATGATTTCACAACTCGTTGCGGTGTCGGCCAATCAGAATGATGGATTTCTGTGACTTTTATTTACAAAATTAGACCTACAACGCGTTGTAAAGTATCTGAAAACCGTAACGCGTTGTTAAACTTTTTCACAACGCGTTGCGGCAATATGTTATGACCCTTATGGCTTGCCGTAGGCGTCGTTTTGAGTGTGTCCACCATTTTACATCTTTAAGAAACATATATCCCAACATATACGTGGTACCAATGGAAAGATTATTTTATTAGCTTTAATTTGCTGCAAAGAACATTCACATCGGTTAGATATAGATCGAGTTATAGTCTTTTAGATGCAAAAAGATGGTTTCGCGCTCCTCTACGGATTCGCATTAAAATTTAACGGCATTCGTGGAAGCAAATCAATGTCCAGAAGGAAGTCAGACTATGAAGTAATGTGACGATGTTTTACCCCACAAAATGCAGTCACAATTTGCTATTGGTGCCCTCTATACCTTTTTACCAGTCATAACAAATAATTTGAAAAATAAATAAGACATACCATACGAAGAAACAAACATTGGTGACAAACTTTTGAAGTAGGAAAATGCATAAGTACTGTCTTTCTTTGTAGACTAAAAATGTCACATCTTTAAAAAAAAGTCTTTCAATTAAATCTCATCATTATCACTTTAAGATACCATTTAAATTAACATAAATATGGACATACCCTATCATCATTTTGGACAGTGATTAGCTTTGGCGACCGCCATGCATTTAAATGGGAATCCGTGGACAGGGTGCCAAACTACTTGATTAAAAATACTGTGGCTCGGTCTATACCTAACTTATGTGAATGATCTTTGCATCAAATTAAAGCTAATAAACTGAAGTTTCCGATAATACCACATATGCTGAGATATATTTTTCTAAATCTGCCCTTAAAAGAAATCTTGTCAGTATATCCCTAACGACCCTTTTTTCAAAAATGGACCAAATCAGGGAGCCACACCCTGCCTTGTGTTAAGGGAAAATTGACCCTAGATCTAACAAGAAAAACAACGCTACCTCTCTCTTGGCGGTTATGGCAAGCCATAAAGGCCATAACGTATTGCTGCAACGCGTTGCGAGAAAGTAGCAACGCGTTGCGGCATTTCGGCAACGCGTTGCGACATTTCAGCAACGCGTTGCTGTGTCGGCCAATCAAAATCATGAATTTCTGTGACGTATTTCAAAAAATAGACCCACAACGCGTTGCTAGATACTTTGCAACGCGTTGCGAACCTTCACAACGCGTTGCGAGCTTCACAACGCGTTGCAAGCTTCACAACGCGTTGCTAAGGTTAACAAGCCATAAGGGTCATAACGTATTGCCGCAACGCGTTGTGAGAAAGTAGCAACGCGTTGCGACATTTCGGCAACGCGTTGCGGCGTCAGCTAATCAAATTCAAGAATTTCTGTGACGTATTTCAAAAAATAGATCCACAACGCGTTGCGGCAATACGTTATGACCCTTATGGCTTTCACAACGCGTTGCAAGCCATCACAACGCGTTGCGAGCTTCACAACGCGTTGTGAAGTTTACAACGCGTTGTGAAGGCAATAAGGGTCATAACGTATTGCTGCAACGCGTTGTGAAGGTCGCAACGCGTTGTGAGATTTATATTTTTGAAATACGTCACAGAAATTCACGATTTTGATTGGCCGACACCGCAACGCGTTGCTGAAAAGTCGCAACGCGTTGTGACTTTCTCACAACGCGTTGCGGCAATACGTTATGACCCTTATGGCTTGTTAACCTTAGCAACGCGTTGTGAAGCTTGCAACGCGTTGTGAAGCTCGCAACGCGTTGTGAAAAAAAAAAAAAAAAAAAAAAATTATCACTTTAAAATACCATTTAAATTAACATAAATATGGACATACCCTATCATCATTTTGGACAGTGATTAGCTTTGGCGACCGCCATGCATTTAAATGGGAATCCGTGGACAGGGTGCCAAACTACTTGATTCAAAATACTGTGGCTCGGTCTATACCTAACTTATGTGAATGATCTTTGCAGCAAATTAAAGCTAATAAACTGAAGTTTCCGATAATACCACATATGCTGAGATATATTTTTCTAAATCTGTCCTTAAAAGAAATCTTGTCAGTATATCCCTAACGACCCTTTTTTTCAAAAATGGACCAAATCAGGGAGCCACACCCTGCCTTGTGGTAAGGGAAAATTGACCCTAGATCTAACAAGAAAAACAACGCTACCTCTCTCTTGGCGGTGATCGTCAGTTTGGTAGGCATTTTTGCGAAAAGGACGTTAGAGATATGAACGAAATGCATTTTGGAGAAACACAAGACATTTTGATAAAGACATTTTAAACGGATAATTTGGGTGATATTGCATATGGTTTAAGGTGTAGTAATATGGAACTAAAATAATATGTTTGATTGGGATTCTGAAATTTCGCTATTTTATTAATAGATCGGTTGCTTTTAAAATAATGACTTAATAGCACTAAACAGATTGATCCACTTTCTAGAAACACCCGTTGTAACCACAATGGCCCTGTGTTCAGTATTCCACTCTAAAAACGCTGGCAAAAGACTTGTTAAAGAAGTATACAAAGTTGTATTGATGCACGTTTTGGACATGTTGGAACTAAACTCTTCATATATCCATTAAAGAATAGAATTGTAGTCTTGAGCATCGCAACCAAAGCAATCTATTAGAACAGGGGATAAAGAAAAAAACATAATTACTAGACTGCGTATTTAAAGGACATCGCCGGATAAGGAATGAAAGACGCCCTCTATAGTTTTCATGAGAACGGATGAATTTGAAAAATTCCGCATTATAAAGCGACATGCTCAACGCTTACTTTTTCGTGGTTTTTAAAAAAATCCACTTTACATAAATTGTCAAAAGTCGCTTTTATTTAAAATTATAATACAGATTTCAATGGGTAATTGAAATTGCCAAATATGAACCCTCCCCCCCCCCCCAAGAACCACAATGCCGCTTGGACGCAAGGATGTGCGTTATGTTAATTAGCAACATGTGAGTAGCATTCTGGTTCTTTGGGGGGGAGCCCCATTTTTGTTTTCTGGGGGCCTGAACACTAAATGGAATTGCCAAAAACAACAACAACAACCTATTACATATATACATACCATACCACACTATGCGGTAAGGCATGCTAATCTACCAAGGGCTCAGTTCAGTAGCCTTGGATGGGCACATGTTAACCACTGACCATGCAGGTTCTGGGTATCATAAATCATACTAAAATGCAGGGGTTGTATTTGCTCAATATACTGGTGAATGAAAGCTTTTGAACTGCGCCATGTGAATTGAGATTTTAATAGTGAGAGTGAGAGTGAGAGTTGACTTGCTTGCGCGGTCATGGGCCATTAAGATGCGGGCCATTGTGTTGCATAATAGAGTTTGAATGGTGTGACGACGGTTATATAATCCAAATCTTAGCACTCATTGCACTGCATCATCATAAGCTAATAGGTATTTGGGTATTGTTGTAAAAGGCTGCCTCGTGTAGCCTCATTGTAGCTTATGGAGGACAAAAGGTATATCTAAGCATCATTTACAAGCTCCATAACAAAGGGCAGCTATGCAACATCTTCCTGTTTCTTCATTTAAATCATAACTTGTCGTTGCAATGGAGGTATGCTCTAAGCGAAGCTTTTTCCAGAGAGCATGCCCTTGAAGTTTCTCAGACTTTTCTCATTTCTTCTTGATACAAGTGTATTTTGATGATAAAAACACCTTGCATACATGATAAAGTAGTTGTAAACACCAAGTCAAAATTGATGATGAACTATAACTATGATGATTATAGAGGGCCGCCTTCGTTTCTTATCCGGCGATGTCCTTTACAGGATTCGATCGCCCTCCGCTTTTTACATGTTTTAGAAACATATTTAAGTCTTAATTGATTGATTTTAATTTATATGTTGTATTTATTTGTTATTGTTGTCGCTGTTTTGTTGTTGTTGAGCAACAGAATAAAAACTGGTGCAGACGTCTATCTACGTTGTGCAGTAGTGCTTTACGGAATGAATGGCAATACATCATTTGCATCAATGGGACTTCTATATGAAACGTCTACCCCAGGAGGTGCTCAGTTGATCATGTAATAAATATCGCAGTATTGTAGCTTCCATAAGTACCCACTCTGGGTCAACATTTGTTATCGTTTAAGCAAATGAGAAATTCTTGTCGGTGAGTGATAAGAATTGAAAAATTAATAACGAAAATCGATAATTTATCATTTTCCATCAGCAGAAAATTGCGTCGTTTTATAAATAGGCATAGTTTAGGAAATGTATTTTAAGGGATTCTTTAACGTTGTCTTTTAAGGCATCGGGAAAAGAGGTGAATATATTCCTATATTCATGCTTACAAACGACAGATATTGGCTATATTTCGACCGCTGAACTCGACATGGTAACTGCTTTCGATACAACGAAGTGCCGTTTATTTATTTCATTACTGTTTTACATTTTGATACACGACATTGCAATGCTCATGATACTATTTAAAATTTCTCTCTTATGAGTATAGGCAATAAATAAAGCAATACTAATGACACAATAGTACTTCATATCATGATAATGCGCAGAAATACCTAGAGTGTCAGAGAAACAGCTTAATGAATGTCTTTGAAGTAAGCCACATGTGATGAAAATAACACGCAATTGGTGTTCAAATGCATCATCTTAATTCGATTTTTTCATGGATTCAATGGTGCTCTGTTTTTTGTAGATAATATAAAATATTTATGAAGTAGGCGATTTGTGTATTTTAACACCGCCATCACAATAACACACAGGTAAATATAGTGAACATAAAAATAAGTATTACTATAACTTAAAAATATTCGTAAGACACCTGATTAGGTTCTTCAAGATAATATTAATAATATTTAACGAAAGTGCGTACCAATATAACAATTATTACAAATGTTGGATGTGGACACTGCTAAACGCAGAGCATGGATGAAAATTAATACTAAAGAGAAAGTAATATGGACAAAGTCAGATGGGAAAACGGCACAGTTAAGATAACACCAAAGACATTGTATTGTCAATAAAAGCTTATTTATTTGGCGTGCTTTAGTTTTCAACAAAATGCCATTGTCCGGAGTGTTTTTGGGACAGCCTGTATTGCTTTACAAACCTCGGACCAATGATAACCGTGTAATACTTTGCCAAACTCACGAACACAAACCTTTCCTATAGGTCTTATTTATCGTGATTGAGTTACATTAGGGGCAGCAAGGAGAAGTGATGATTGCCATAAAACCGTTTTGTGGCCATTTTGTCCTAATGGACCCAAAATATCAGAACGTTGATAATGTTTTGCGATATTAGTAACCATGTAAACCGCGGCTCCTCTGGTCGAGCGATCAACGACCTGTACCTAATTCCCAGTTGTCAAGTGAGATATAGGCAATGAAATCACCAGCAATGGTAATTCTTACATGTGGGTAAATTGTGGTAATGTTGTCAATTGCGTCTTGAGGGATTTGGATCATTAGGAGGGTAGTACAAGAAGCACAATAATACAAACTCGTAATAGTCATGATTATCGTTAAAGAAAAGCAACACACCAATGCGATAACATATAGAATGAATCTTCGATATTATGGTCTATCAGTGTATGAAATGTATAATTTTATGTGAAATATCCTTTATATATCCGAGGCTTGTATAATACATCCCTGCCAAACTGCCTCTCAGCTCTCAGCATTCCAAAGGGAAAGAGGAAGAAGATTATGGACCATGCAGCAAAGACAGCCTTGAGAGGACGCTATGCTATCTGGCTTTGACCAGCTATGACCTTGATACCAATGCCAAACATCAACTCAGAGGGAAGTGAGACGGTTGTGGCCACGCAAAACTAGTTGAATCCACCAAAGCCTGGTCCGAAGCTCAGGAACCTCTGAAGTTGCCTACCAAGCACTGGAACTTTTTCTGACATCCTCGTTGCCTTACAAGAGTACACCAAGAGTGCACGTTTTAAAACGGATGGACGAGCTCTGAAGGTAAACGACGCTGGTGGTAGTCGCCAATGATCTACTTCTCTGTCCTAATTCTTCAAGATCGGGTTTAGATCACAAGGTCTATTCCTGAAAGATGTCGTATTGATCTCGTGTATAATGGATCGTATGTAAAATACTCCTTATATTATAGCTTATTTCTGAAAAATAAGATATGGATGCTATGTGAAATGCTCTTTTTATTAGCATTATTTCTATTTATTTAACCCTTCACAGAAAAAAAATACTGAGTCAAATGACTCATTTTGGTGAGTTCTTCATTTGTCCATGTACTGAGACACTATTCAGCTAAACCGACTCATTTGACTCATCCATAAAGCTTCATAATGAGTCAATGGACTCACAAATGCAATAAGTGAGTCTTTTGACTCACCAAAATGAGTCAATTAACTCACTTATTGATGACGCATTCTGAAATGGTCGAAATGAATCATTTGACTCAGTAATATTTTTCTGTGTTGTTTTACCAAGGGAGTGGTTATCACCCTATAGAATTTCGTCAGGCGCGCTAAAGTGCTGTCACAAGCAATCATCAAAAGCTTCCAGTACTGATTGAGATATTGTTTAAAGGCTGACCCAGAGATTTCCTGAAGAAGCCGCCCTCAGTTTTCTAACAAATAGTGTTGTTTTTATTCATATAAAAATGCCTGTCTACATACTAATTACTATTTGAAATAGTTAAGCTCAAATCCCATTCATATAGAGAATCACAGCTTTGTAATGAAATTCCGGATCTGGAAATTCCAATATTACACAGTATTTCATGGTTATACTACATAAGAGGTTTACCCTATCCAAACGAAAATCGGATTCATTATATTCAAAACACAAAAACTTTATCATTTCCCTTACACTAAAATTAAAGGATGGAAAGCAACAATGAAGGTATTAAATATGCAACGATGACACTGTTATATCGTAAAACATTGAAGGAATCTAAAAAAGTTACATGGTCAGACAATATATTCCTATCATTATATTACTATACCTCAACTGCTCTGATAACTCGCTCTCTCAATTTACCGACTTGCTGTTGCAGACGCGATTTTAGTCAAACATATAATATTCTTAAGGCTACAATAACTGCATAAAATTGTTGAGAGGCACATGTTCATAACAAGAAGGAAATGATTGAACCTGTCGAGAAGTTAAAACGTTGTGCACACGTTTCCCCGAATATTTAAAGTAGGAACGTATAAGAGGGCACTTCACTTAAATAATATTCCCTACAAGCAATCCGTATTCCCATTTCGCTTCTCAATAACTCACTCCGGGGCCTCAAATTTCACATAATACTTCCTTAGCAAACAAAATCTGGTCCGTTACCTAGCTGTACATTTCGGACCTCCTTTCCCCGGAGTATGACTGTCAACATGTCACCGAGATGAAGTACTACCGAGGGTAAGGGATACACTGTCGCAAAATGTCACAAAATGGCGCGCATTCAGTCCGCTCAACCCAAGTCGTTTCTGCCCTCAATCTATTTATCTCAATACCCGTTTAGCTGCAGAAAGTAAAACACGCTATAGAAATGCCGAGTAGCCTTGCCGGGCTTGAGTTGTAGTAATCGAATCTAAGCCATTGAGAGCACAGGGCCCCTGGAGAATACAGTGCCTATCATTCATTGAAAGAATACATCAGAACAAACAACATAGCACGGCAAATTTCTGTAGGATCTATACTTTATGAATGACCAACGCTTCCGCTCCTTCTCCATTTGTATTGCCTTATTGAAAATAGCCAACCAATTGGCAACGGTAGCTGTGCGCCTTAAATTACATTTTCAATGAATGCAAATGTGTTTCTTAAAAATAGAGCAAATTATCCTTGGCGAGAAAGGAAAGTTCGTCGGAGGAATGTAATTCAATGCTTATATTAATATCTTAAAGTGTCTTGCGCTATTCATGTTAAGTTTTGATCATCTTTTGAACTTGACTACCTTATAATTTAATTACGCAACCATTAGAAAATTAACTACCATTCGTTTAACTCAACTCGCACAGCGTGAAACTGTCAAAAAGCGAACAAAGTGAAATATTATCTTCCACGAACAGTGGATGCTCTTTTTCAAAATACTCGGTCGACCAATTTTGTAATACATCGCAGTTTCATTCAAATTCGCTACCTCTTGTATAGATTAAGTGCAATATTCCCGCAGGTTTTCCAATTATCTTTGAATTTTGACGCTCCCAAAGGAATGTACCAAATTGCTTTATTTCTGTCGGAATAAAATATGATTACGGTTGAACTCTATGCTTGTTTGCGCACTGATTTATGGTGGAAGTCAATCACTTCTCTGCTAGAAAATAGAGTCAATTTTGTGTCGCAATATGGCTTCTCCATTAGACGTCTGCTCAAAATTCAAGTGAATTCATTCTCCTATACGGGCTAAGAGTTCAATCTTTTAAGGCTAGGTCATATGTTGTACTGAAAACAAATTCATGTTACTCATTTTACAGCGAAATATGTATGCTTTAATCGTTCTGATATCCTGGTAAATTGATTACGGATATCCAAGATACAACGTAAAATCATTATCTGTGTACTCAAAACCATCTTTTTCTTGGCGTTTAATCGTGTACTTGTTTTCTTATAGATGATATAACATCAATATTTACAAACCCAGATAAGCACTTGGTCTAGTGACATGCTAGAGGCAATAGAGCATGACTTCTACAAGAGCCTAATCCTGGTTGAGCACAAATTTAAAAGCACAGGTCCTGTCGTCACAGGTCAAATTGTCTATACAAATATCTTCTATTAGATGATTTGTCGAGTCTGGTCCCCAAACATTTTACTAGGCTAGTAAGAAGCCATATAACTTTGCATACGTGTTAACCGTCAATCACACCCAGGGTTTTCAAAAAAACGCCAAAATTTACTAGGGTAGGATCGGACAAGATGTGGTATTTTAAATAAATAGTATAAAATTAAAAATGCCAAGAACTGCCAAGAAGACGGAATATATGACCGTCAATGAGGACAAGAATCATCAACCTATCTGCACTACATGCAGACGGTATACAAGTACCTAGGTATTGCCGACAGGTAGAAAGGCCTCCTGTCACGCAAAGGACTAGTTTGGAATATATGTAACAAACTACGCCAATTATGGCAATCTGGTATGTCCAATTCAACCAAGTGACCTTATTAAAAGCCTGTGCAGAGAGCATCTTGTTATATGGATCTGAGACCGGGACTATGAAGAAAGAGCTACAGGATAGACTGGATGGCACCTACACCAGGCTCCTTATACGAGTACAAAAATGTCCTGGCTTGAGCACAAGATCAAAGCACAGGATGGTGTGGATATATCCCTCCAATTTCATCCTCTGTTGCCCAGCATCGAATGCGTCATTGCTGGTCATTGCCATCGTGCGATTGATCAAGTAGTTTTAGCCATCACATGCTGGAGGTTACCATGCCCAAATACGGATTCTCGCCCCTTTAACTACTTGGTGTTTTAAAGGAGTGAGACTCCAGCAGGTCTATCTGAACTTATGACGACAGGTACTGTGGCGCTACACATGGTGAACATTAACTCGCCTGCGGCCGCTCGATAATATATGTATAAAATTATTAGAATAATTGACAATTTACAAAGAAATAGCAAAGCGGGATTAAGATCTGCTTGTAGTCTAGCTACTGTATTTTTCTCTCTTACCGTTTGTTCGTCGTATCAAGGCCTCCTGGCTGTTCCCGGGAGCTTTTTTGAATGGCACTAAACAAACTTGCGCATACTGAGGTCAAAGTTCCATTATTAATAAAACATTACACTTTGCTTATTACTGGTTAAAAATGTGATATAATGGCAGGTTATACTCGTGGTTTATCTGTTATTCTGCCACCATGTCAGTTTGCTCAAGTGCTTTTATCACTGCGCTTGCACATTACTTTTATATGTAGTTAATCTGCTTCTTGTGAGATTGTTGCTTTGCTTGAAATTGCAAATGCGTTTTCTACACATAAATATCAAGAAAATATATAAAAGAAATACATAACGCAAATACACTTAATAATATTAATAACAAACATTCCTATGCGCCTGAAAAGAAAAAAAAAAAAAAAAAAAAGGTGATCTCGAAACCATACTATGCCCCTCGGCTTACGCCTCGGGGCATAGTATGGTTTCGAGATCACCTTGGGCCTATAGTTTCAACCATGCCCCTCATAGCAGTCAATATTTGTATAATATAAAATTATTATAAATAAGGGACAATGTACAAAGAAATAGCAAAGCGGGATTAAGAGGCTGCTTGTAGTCTAGCTACTGTATTTTTCTCTCTTACCGTGTGTCTCGTATCAAGGCCTCCGTGGCTTGTTTCCCGGTACTTTTTTAGAAGGTCACGAACGACACTATTGCGCATACGGAGGTCAAAGTTTCCATAATTTAATAAAACATTACAGACAAAACGTGGCCTTATTACTGAGTTAAAAATGTGGATATACAATGGCGAAAGGTTATACTCGTGGTTTTTATTCTGTTATTCTGCCCATGTCAGTTTGTCAGTCTTTTCTTCACTGCGCTGAACACATTACTTTTATTTGTAGTTAATCTGCTTCTTGTGAGATTGTTTTCTTGCTTGAATTGCATTCGTTTTCTACACATAACTATCAAAGAAAATATATAAAGAAAATACAATAAAACGAAAATACACTTAATAATATTAAATAACCAAACATATCCTATGCGCCTGAAAAGAAAGAAATAACAAAGTCACAAATAAGGCAAACGGCCAACAAAATCATTATAGTGAAATAAAGAGGGTGGGGCCTTCAGAAGCTTTTTGAAGAAGGCAAGGTTAGCGTTTCTTGATCCACTAACAAATAGAGTTCCAGTTGGTTCAGATTAAGTGAAGGCACGGTCACCAGCCCTAGTTGTAGTGCGAGGAACGGTACACAAACGCTGAGATGCTGATCTGAGATTGCGAGATGGAATGTACAGTGCAAGGCAATCATATGGCGGGGATGTCAGAAGAAGTGCTTTGAAAACGTGAAGCTAAGTGGCGATGTACTACTGCCATGAGACTTCATGAACACAAGACTAGTTGTCTTAATGTCTTGCAGTTTTTGTAAACGTTGTAGATTGGCATTTGAAATCCCTTTAACAAGGGAATATTGCAACAGTCTAATCGCAATAAAACAAGCGACCTGACTTTGGTGTGGCATGTATCCTGGTCAATGTAACGGTGGATCTTCCAGATATTTCTGAGATTCATGTTAATTGTTTGTGAGAATTTCAAAATATGAGTAGACATGTCCATTCTGTAATCAAATTGAACTCCAAGATTGCGAACTGTGGTGGCAGAAGGAATTTGGTTGTGAAGGTTACATTTGTAGATTTAGTTGAGGCAACCACCAAGAACACGTTTTTTATTCAGTTTCCGTCTGTTGGCCCATGGGTATTTTGGGATCAAACTTGTAGTAGATTTGTATATCAACGGCATACGTATGGATATATGGTACAGCATGCCATGATTTCGAATAATATCACCAATTGGAGTTGAATATAGAGTGAACGATAGAGGCCCAATTACAGATCCTTTGGGCGCCCCATCATCAAGATGCAACGGCTCCGGAAACACTTAGTTATGTCTTCAAAGTAAATGGCGAACCACTGTAGAGCTTTACCTGAGACGCCAAAACGTTCTTCTAGCCTGTGTAGGAGTAGTTTATGGTTTTATAGCGTATCAAAGGCCGCAGAAAGATCTAGTAGAACAAAGAAAACGGTTTTCTGTTGGTCAATGGCTTGGAGGAAATCATCTTGGACTGATAGTAGAGCAGTTTCTGTGCTATACTGGGATCTGTAAGCAAACTGTCACGGTTCAAAAAGAGTGTGTCGTTCAACATGTTCACATAGTCTGGATGTCAGGACTTTCTCAATGTACTTTGAGATTGATGAAATGTTTGACACAGGACGATAGTTGTCCTTGTCAAGAGAAGATTTCTTTAGAATGCGCATAAGCAAACATTCAGTTTGAAGGATCATAGATAAGTGTTGCTTCAGGAGCCAGGTGGGGATGAGATCTAAAGCACATGATTTCAATATGCTATCACTAAGTTCCTCTTCTGTTGTAGGTCTAAACTCAGCCAACTTTAAAATAAAGATTTAAACATTTCTAAAATATCAACACGTTAGTGGTGGTCTATGAAGATTGCATTGAATGAAACTGAAAGTCAACAAAGTTGAAATATCAAGAAAAGCTACATTTCTCTTTTTTCAATTCTACTTTTCAAGCGAGGTAGCTGATTTTCTGTTTGACACTGTTCAATCGGATAAGATTTATCACATTCCAATACACAGCTGTTCATTACAATTGAATGCAAATTTTGAATGATTAATGAATTTCCTCAGCTGGATGCCTCTACAAGCTAATTAGTTATTAATCCTACTGATTAACTGATTTAGCGTGAGCAGATGTTTCTTTATTAAGATCGAAAAGAGCAAGCCAGGTAACAACACAAATTTAGGGTTTAGGTTCTTGAACTTTGCCACGGGCGACGACTTAGAGTGTTTCCCTTCGCGGCTTCGTAAACGTATCAACGATTAGAAAATGCAATTTTTTCACCTCTGATGAGCAAGGATGGAAGTAATCTACCTTTTCTAAACGAAACCCCATCACAGAAACCTGACACAGTTCAGTTATTTTTTCTAATGGATAATGATATTCTCTCGGAAATCTTAGAGCACCAGCCCCGAAGGTTTCGATCAAACGAACGAGATACCAATATCTGAACACCGGAAAATTCGGAGAAAAATATAACTTTTGCAAATATGAATGTCTGCCGGAGACCCGATGCTGCGTATGGCCCCAAGAGAGGGGTAAAGTTACTATGGGGGTCAAATGATTGAACTGCTCTAAATCTAATGTAATATAGCTCAACTTATCCTTAGGATCCAGGAGTAAACAGTTAATTGAGCCCGGTCACACAGGCCACCGCCACGTGGTACTTCCTTTCCAAGGTATTTGGGAAAAAAGGATGAAAGGTTCATTTGTTTATTCAAGAAAGGTTCACCTTTGCAATACATAGACATCTTTGTAACATTAAAAAAGGTAATGTTGATACTGATTCCAAATAGGAAATGCATTGCACTTTCGTCATCTTCTTGTGCTATAATGGTAGGGGGTACAAAATTCCGTGTAGGACTCTATGGGGGATGGTGACCTTCATACCCAATCCCTATTAAGGGAAACCAACCCTATGCAAAATCAAAAGGCATATTTTGAATCAGTATTTCAATAAATTTTTGATATTTTTTTCAAAGAAAATGGATATGCAAACGTGACCTTTATTGAATAAACAAATTTACCTTTAGCCTATTTTCCCATATATCTGGGAAAGGAGAGGCACCACCGCAGTGACCCAATTGACTTTCAACATTTGACCGCATGTAACTCCCTCTCGTGGGGCTACACGCAGCATAGGATCTTCGGCAGACATTCATATTGGCAAAGTTATATTTTCTCCGAATTTTCCAAGTAAAGAAAGCAGAGAAGTGCACCAAAAGAAGTATACAGCAAAACGGTCTTTCATTGGTTTTCCAGATGAGATTGGTTTTGCGACGTTGCAATTGAAAAAATGTTTCATTTAAATGTTTTTTTTAAAGCGTAACAAAAAAGGTGTGCCGACATTGAGAATGACTGAGAGATTAGACTTATGTCCCTAGTTGAGAGTAAAGTGAAGGACAACACCTTTTTGAGGAGTTAAACGAAGGACAACACGAAAAAAGAGTGGAAATCCCCTTTTTGGAGTGATTGTCACTATTTTGAGTGGAAAATTCGGTATCTTTTAAGTAAACCCTCATTTTGAGTAGTTTTATGCTAAGCACTCTTTTTCGGGATGTAAATTTTCCATCGTTTGCATTTTGAGAGTAGGGTTAACAGTTAGGTACATTTTTTCCACAGACAAACAGATACTCAGACACACTACCAAAAGCAATTCCTATTTGCCGCTTGCTTCGCAAACGAGACAAAAGAAATACAGTTCTTACTACACATGCACATATATGACGATCAATTGGAAAATCCGGATTCTTGGTAAGTGAGGAAAGGGAAATTGGGACATTACCGCAAAGCAAGTTAACATGGTGAGTCGTGCATTATCAAAGATGAAAATCAATGTTTTTATTGATACTAAATGGATGATCACAGATGATATAATGATCTAAGAAAGCTGAGTTTTATTAAGCGATTCGGTCGATTGGCTTAATCGTTGGGGAAAAAATTGCTGACACACTACTTGGTTTGGAAGATTGCATTGAATGAAACTGAAAGTCAACAAAGTTGAAATATCAAGAAAAGCTACATTTCTCTTTTTTCAATTCTACTTTTCAAGCGAGGTAGCTGATTTTCTGTTTGACACTGTTCAATCGGATAAGATTTATCACATTCCAATACACAGCTGTTCATTACAATTGAATGCAAATTTTGAATGATTAATGAATTTCCTCAGCTGGATGCCTCTACAAGCTAATTAGTTATTAATCCTACTGATTAACTGATTTAGCGTGAGCAGATGTTTCTTTATTAAGATCGAAAAGAGCAAGCCAGGTAACAACACAAATTTAGGGTTTAGGTTCTTGAACTTTGCCACGGGCGACGACTTTAGAGTGTTTCCCTTCGCGGCTTCGTAAACGTATCAACGATTAGAAAATGCAATTTTTTCACCTCTGATGAGCAAGGATGGAAGTAATCTACCTTTTCTAAACGAAACCCCATCACAGAAACCTGACACAGTTCAGTTATTTTTTCTAATGGATAATGATATTCTCTCGGAAATCTTAGAGCACCAGCCCCGAAGGTTTCGATCAAACGAACGAGATACCAATATCTGAACACCGGAAAATTCGGAGAAAAATATAACTTTTGCAAATATGAATGTCTGCCGGAGACCCGATGCTGCGTATGGCCCCAAGAGAGGGGTAAAGTTACTATGGGGGTCAAATGATTGAACTGCTCTAAATCTAATGTAATATAGCTCAACTTATCCTTAGGTAACCAGGAGTAAAAAAGTCAATTGGGTCACATGCGTGTTGTACTTCCTTTCCAAGGTATTTGGGAAAATAGGCTAAAGGTCATTTGTTTATTCAAGAAAGGTCACCCTTTGCAATACATAGACATCTTTGTAACAATTAAAAAAGGTTTAATGATACTGATTCCAAATAGGAAATGCATTTGCACTTTCGTCATCTTCTTGTTGCTATAATGGTAGGGGTACAAAATTCCCTGTAGGATTCTATGGGGATGGTGACATCATACCCATCCCTATTAAAGGGAACCAACCCTATGCAAAATCAAAAGGCATATTTTGAATCAGTATCATTCAATAAATTTTTTGATATTTTTTTCAAAGAAATCTGGATATTGCAAACGTTGACCTTTCTTGAATAAACAAATTACCTTTAGCCTATTTTCCCCATATATCTTGGAAAGGAGGCACCACACGCATGTGACCCAATTGACTTTCCAACATTTGACCGCCATAGTAACTTTACCCCTCTCGTGGGGCTACACGCAGCATACGGATCTTCGGCAGACATTCATATTTGCAAAAGTTATATTTTTCTCCGAATTCTCCAGTAAAGAAGCAGAGAAAGTGCACCAAAAGAAGTATACAGAAAACGGTATTCATTAGTTTTCAGCATGAGATTGGTTTGAGACTTTGCCAATTGAACAAAATGTTTCATTTAAAAATGTTTTTTTAAAGCGTAACAAAAAATGTGTGCCGACATGAATAAAGGGGGGGGGGGGGGTGAATATGATTAGACTTATGGTCGCTCGTTTGAGGAGTTAAATGAAGGACAACACCTTTTGAGGAGTTAAACGAAGGACAACACGAAAACGAGTGGAATTCCCCTCTTTTTGGAGTAATGTTCACTCTTTTGAGTGGAAATTCGGTCTTTTTAAGTAAAACCCCCTCATTTTGGAGTAGTTTTAGGAGTCACTCTTTTTCGGGAGTGAAATTTTCCCTCGTTTGCATTTTGAGAGTAGGGTTAACATTTAGGTCAACATTTTTTCCACAGACAAACAGATACTCAGACACACTACCAAAGCAATTCCTATTTGCCGCTTGCTTCGTAAACGAGACAAAAGAAATACAGTTCTTACTACACATGCACATATATTACGATCAATGAAAATCCGATTCTTGGTAAGATGACGTAGATGGAAATTGACATTACAGCAAAGCAAGTTAACATGGTGAGTCGTGCATTATCAAAGATGAAATCAATGTTCTTTATTGCTACTAAATGGATGATTACAGATGATATAATGATATAAGAAAGCTGAGTTTTATTTAAGCGATTCGGTCGATTGGCTTAATCGTTTGGGGAAAAAAAGTTGCTGACACACTACTTGGTTTGGAAGATTGCGGGTTAAGTATTTCTTAACCCGCAATCGTTCGATATGATTATATGAATTTCTTCTCTTTGAAAGAAATTTAAAAATTTATCAACTAATGTTATGTAAAATGTCATCCGATTTGATTAAAGATAGATGAAATCCCGAGATGAAATAATTGAGATTTTTTGGCTGGTGTCTCGTTGTGTTTTTTCTCCCTAGATATGTAGTTCTTTGATTTTGCTTTTATAAAGAGTATAAATGTAGAGGAATACATATCACATTTCCGAATTATTTAACCGATTTAAACTTGGGAAGTGGTCCCTTTTCCGTTATTCAGAGAAATCGGAGCTAGTCATAAATACACATTTCGAAAACAATGGGCTAGTTTTGTTCGAAAACGATACGATGCGCTTGCGTCTGTGCAAGTTTTGTTTTATCAAAATGCAGTTGTTATTCTGTAGTACGCCATAATTGACCGGCATATTTCATGAAAGTCTAATATGCATTTGGTACATAGACACCCTTCACCAGAGCGTTGAAATGTTTTACAACATGGGACATATAAGTTACATACATAAGTAAACAAGGATCGCGTAAAGAAGAAGCATAAAGTTACATCAAACAAACTCGGACATTCTGCAATCCAAGATTGGTCTGTACTTTAACCGTATACGAGTATATGACAGATTAGACGCAACTTTCGACGAGACAATGACACGACTTATATCCTAGAAGTGTACCCAGGCGCACAGGTGGGTATTCATTTTTGTACTCGCCCTGTAATTGACCTTTCGTTTTTTTAAAACTAGCCTGAATAAAATGCCTATTGTTTTAGGGCACATGTGGTCCAGTGAATATGACCGCCGATTCATGATCTGAAGGTTACGGGTTCGAGCCCCGCTATAGCCAATGTGTTGTGCACTTGGGCAAGGCACTTTACCTCGCTTGCTTCGTCGACCCAAGCGATATTCGGGTAGCTGTTAGGGGGAATATTACAATCTAAGTGCTGATAGGATTGTGCGCGTGGCCAGCTGCCGACCTAGGTGAAGCGAATTGATTATGACGATTTCCTGATGGCAGCATAATAATAATAGACAACAGCGCTGTGATCTTGATGAAATGGCGCTTTATAAAAGCCAGTGTATTATTATTATTATTATTATTCAATAAATTTTTTGATATTTTTTTTCAAAGAAATCTGGATATTGCAAACGTTGACCTTTCTTGAATAAACAAATTACCTTTAGCCTATTTTCCCCATATATCTTGGAAAGGAGGCACCACACGCATGTGACCCAATTGACTTTCCAACATTTGACCGCCATAGTAACTTTACCCCTCTCGTGGGGCTACACGCAGCATACGGATCTTCGGCAGACATTCATATTTGCAAAAGTTATATTTTTCTCCGAATTCTCCAGTAAAGAAGCAGAGAAAGTGCACCAAAAGAAGTATACAGAAAACGGTATTCATTAGTTTTCAGCATGAGATTGGTTTGAGACTTTGCCAATTGAACAAAATGTTTCATTTAAAAATGTTTTTTTAAAGCGTAACAAAAAATGTGTGCCGACATTGAAGAATGAATGATAGATTAGACTTATGACCCTCGTTTGAGGAGTTAAATGAAGGACAACACCTTTTGAGGAGTTAAACGAAGGACAACACGAAAACGAGTGGAATTCCCCTCTTTTTGGAGTAATGTTCACTCTTTTGAGTGGAAATTCGGTCTTTTTAAGTAAAACCCCCTCATTTTGGAGTAGTTTTAGGAGTCACTCTTTTTCGGGAGTGAAATTTTCCCTCGTTTGCATTTTGAGAGTAGGGTTAACATTTAGGTCAACATTTTTTCCACAGACAAACAGATACTCAGACACACTACCAAAGCAATTCCTATTTGCCGCTTGCTTCGTAAACGAGACAAAAGAAATACAGTTCTTACTACACATGCACATATATTACGATCAATGAAAATCCGATTCTTGGTAAGATGACGTAGATGGAAATTGACATTACAGCAAAGCAAGTTAACATGGTGAGTCGTGCATTATCAAAGATGAAATCAATGTTCTTTATTGCTACTAAATGGATGATTACAGATGATATAATGATATAAGAAAGCTGAGTTTTATTTAAGCGATTCGGTCGATTGGCTTAATCGTTTGGGGAAAAAAAGTTGCTGACACACTACTTGGTTTGGAAGATTGCGGGTTAAGTATTTCTTAACCCGCAATCGTTCGATATGATTATATGAATTTCTTCTCTTTGAAAGAAATTTAAAAATTTATCAACTAATGTTATGTAAAATGTCATCCGATTTGATTAAAGATAGATGAAATCCCGAGATGAAATAATTTGAAGATTTTTTTGGCTGTTTCTTCGGTTTTGTTTTTTCTCACTATATATTTATTTTCTTTGATTTTGCTTTTATAAAGAGTATAAATGTAGAGGAATACATATCACATTTCCGAATTATTTAACCGATTTAAACTTGGGAAGTGGTCCCTTTTCCGTTATTCAGAGAAATCGGAGCTAGTCATAAATACACATTTCGAAAACAATGGGCTAGTTTTGTTCGAAAACGATACGATGCGCTTGCGTCTGTGCAAGTTTTGTTTTATCAAAATGCAGTTGTTATTCTGTAGTACGCCATAATTGACCGGCATATTTCATGAAAGTCTAATATGCATTTGGTACATAGACACCCTTCACCAGAGCGTTGAAATGTTTTACAACATGGGACATATAAGTTACATACATAAGTAAACAAGGATCGCGTAAAGAAGAAGCATAAAGTTACATCAAACAAACTCGGACATTCTGCAATCCAAGATTGGTCTGTACTTTAACCGTATACGAGTATATGACAGATTAGACGCAACTTTCGACGAGACAATGACACGACTTATATCCTAGAAGTGTACCCAGGCGCACAGGGTATTTCAATTTTGTACTCGCCCCTGCTACATTTTCCTTTTCGTTAAACTAGCCTGAATAAAATGCCTATTGTTTTAGGGCACATGTGGTCCAGTGAATATGACCGCCGATTCATGATCTGAAGGTTACGGGTTCGAGCCCCGCTATAGCCAATGTGTTGTGCACTTGGGCAAGGCACTTTACCTCGCTTGCTTCGTCGACCCAAGCGATATTCGGGTAGCTGTTAGGGGGAATATTACAATCTAAGTGCTGATAGGATTGTGCGCGTGGCCAGCTGCCGACCTAGGTGAAGCGAATTGATTATGACGATTTCCTGATGGCAGCATAATAATAATAGACAACAGCGCTGTGATCTTGATGAAATGGCGCTTTATAAAAGCCAGTGTATTATAATTATTTATCTATATATGATTATGTATTTCTGGTTTTGTTATTAGTGAGATTGTTATCGTTGGGATCAACTAAAGCTGACTCAGAGATTTCCCGATGAGGGCGCACCCAATTTTCAAACAAATCACGTTTTTGCATATGTCCGTGCGCTAATCACTGTGTGAAATAACTAAGCTCAAATCAAAATCCTTCGTATAGAAAATCACAACTTTGTTATAAAATTCCGGATCCGGAATTTTTGTTATACACGGTAACCTATGGCACTGTTATATACTCTGTATAAATGTTAACTGCATGAAAACGGAAAATCCGATTCATCTCTTACTTTAGAATTAAGCATTTTGGGTAACTATCTTTAGTTCTAGATGACTATTTTCAATTACTACACGATAAAATTATATTTCGAAATCTCTGAATCAGCCTTTGAATGCAGTAGTAATAGCAGTAGCAGCTGTAATAGCACAAGTTACATGAGTAGCAATAGCTGTAAGGGTTGTGGTGTTGGTGTTGGAGGTGTTGTTGTTGTTTTATAAGCGCACACGCGACCATTTACGCGGAGAAGACAGGGCCCGGGCTGTAAAGACGTAAACAACTGTTTCATTTTTTATCAGAATTTGCCAATTTTTTGGTCATTATTTTATTTGGGTAATAGAATAGAAAAAAGGGGTGCGGTGTCCATGTTTATGCCGAATAATGTGCCCTCGGCACTAAAAACATTTGAATAATGGGTCTCGGCTTCGTTTCGCCCGTTATTCATATTTTTAATTGCCTCGGACACATTATTCTTGCATAAACATAAAGATCTTACCCTTTATTTCTTAAATAACAGGATAGAAATCGAGAAATTGCCCAGGAGACTACACTATCCTATTACATACATCTCATGCTCAAGTAGTTCTTATTTAGATTAAGTGTCCCATATCTACTAAATCTTGTCATATTTGAATCGTGAAAACTCTTTTTAAACAAATCTTTAACTGAAGTACTAGAAGTGTCAACGGCCTTACAATGTATTCACCGTTGAAAATTATCCTCTTGGCAATTTTCTAAGAAGTTAAAAATCATTAATATTTCCATTTTGTATCGTTTGATGGCAAGGACGTGTGTATATACCTTTGCATCATGGACGTCGGGGAAACCATCATTTAAGTGTTTAAACTTAGTCCTTCAATGTTGTCTTTCTGACCTTCAGCCTTGTTCTAATCATAACTGACATATATATATATCGATAATTTTTTTCAACGGTTAGCGCAATGAATGCATATTCAATTTCATCTGAACTCCTCAAAAAATAAAGTTAAAATAAGGATATTTTTAGGTAATTTTGTGGAATAACGTACGCTCTCTATGTTTGGGAGTATTCATGTAGAATGTATATTGTCGCAAAATTTTAAGGTACATCGAATTTATGTGGACAAAAATGGTGAAAGATTTTATTTGAAAGTCAATTTTACATTGCATATCTGCCAATCTTGACAAATATACATTACAATCTAATCTTGTGAATGGAATTTCGGCAAAGCTGTTCATAATAGCGAAATTATAACTTTTGCTTCTGAAGAAAACAGTCTTAAGTGACTGGGGCCATAAGTGACTGACTGGCATGATGTATAATTGCTGTACATGATAGTTAATTGATTAGACAGCTTAAACGTTGACTGCTTTGTAGAGTTCATTGGTGTACAATGACCTAGACATGGCTCGTTGCCGTGTTTGTATTACAGTTCACTTTCCAACCAACATTCTCTTATAGTACTGTACAACAAAACCATTAGCTCTTTACTGAAGATGTTCTAAGGAGTTTATTTAGTAAGGTTTCAATCTGTGACCAAACCATACCAGGAAGAGCGATATTTTTAAAGATTTATTTATTTATTTATTTATTTGTTGTTTTTTTTATTTATGTAAAGCATGTAAATGAATGTAAAGCATGAGGCCAAATAAATCGCAATCGCATCCAAAACGGAATAAACCGCAATACAAAGGGATACGTTAGGGGGAAACGATATTTCGCCCTAACAGCGTTCTGAGTGAATAACAAAAGCCAATTTTGCCCTAACGTAGGGGATATCGTAGTAATAATAATAATAATAATAATACACATTTATAAGCCAACTGACAAACATGTGTCCTCACTCTGTTCTGGGGTATGGCGCCCTTTCCTCTATCACTATTTGAAGCAGCTATGCCAAAGTCGTTTCACTGGTCACCCTTTTGCGGGCAGCCTGAGCGCAACCTAACTGATCCCATAAATGTTCGATGGGATTAGATCAGTAACCGACCGCAGGCCACTGCATTCGCTCTACTCCACGGGTTTGAAGATATCAATTATCCTTGCTCTGTGTGGACGAACATTATCGTCTTGCAGAATGGCATTGGATTCAAAATTCTGCAGATATGGTAGTGTGACAGACTTTAGGATGTCATCACGATACTTTTTAATGTATATATTTAATGCATTTAATGTACCTATTTTGTTACGGAGTGGTCTTCTTTGGAAGCCCACTTCTTGGTTTGTTTCTGACATCCCCTGTAGCGCGAAATTTAAATATCGAAATCATACTCTCACTAGCACCAAAGTTTGCTGCAGATACACCAGCTTCAAGTAGTCCAATTGCCCACGCCTTTTTCTCAATGGATAACCTAAAATTATGATGCTCGAGTAAGATACCAACATTTAATGACCACTTTTAAGAAGATTCAAGAACCAGGGGTCCGTTCCGGAAACCCAGTCGTAAATCATACTATTTCATGCCTGAGTGGACCAATTTGCCCAAAGCACTGTGTAACTGGCATGAAAAGGTCTGTTGTATAGGACATACACATGAGTTAGTATATACGAAGGGTTATGCACGAGTTTGGGGAACGGACCCAGACAATCACTGAGCATTCATGCATGTTTAATCACCTGTTCAAATCGTGTTCTTATTCAATACAGTTTAAAAGGCATTGAAAGAAACATCACCACACAGTTGCAGCCAAGT
This sequence comes from Ophioderma brevispina, assembly GCA_023653785.1. Taxonomy (NCBI): domain Eukaryota; kingdom Metazoa; phylum Echinodermata; class Ophiuroidea; order Amphilepidida; family Ophiodermatidae; genus Ophioderma; species Ophioderma brevispina. The sequence continues at coordinate 52,687 of JAMKCH010001489.1, forward strand.
GATAAGCTCAAATCAATACCACAGTGGATTGTGCTGTTGAGCCCAGAGTTGGCATATTTCCTTCCTGGCCTCGCCACCTTCTAAAGGCAATATAACCGATTATGGTTACAAATGAGGTAGGATCATAAAGTAAAAGAACAAGCTTACAATGGTACACAGTACAATAACTTCAGAAATTATATGGTTTTCAAACTCTTTGTGGTGATTTTAGATAAAGCGGTGTCAAACTGGGCATAACAATAACCACATTTCTCATTAACATATATAGATACGGCATTGGCAGTCTTATTTCAACATCAACAAAAATATAAGGAAATCATTGGCAATGTCAACATCAGAGTTTGCACAGGGTAGAAGCCATACTGGATGAATTCAATAGACGTTTTAGTGTTGTCAGCATGACTTTAATATTAGAGCAAAATAATTCCTTTTATTTTATTGCCTGTAACCACATCGACAACGGAAAATATTACTAATTGACTTCTTTTAGTATCTTATTAATTCTTAAACTAGACACAAATTTCCTCATATTCTATTTTCTTTCACACTCTCTTTATGTTAGTGTCTGATTTGTAATCTGCATGTTCATTTATATTCTAAATACCTCCATGAAATAAAAATGAATTCTTGAAGGTTGAAGTTCAATTTCATTCTATATAGCGTGCGGCACATCAAGTGGGTACTAAAATGTCGTTAGAAAATATCAAGTAGGGTCAGCCGTCTGTCATTTTTGCTTTATAACATTCAAGTCTAGATACACCTAACCTTATTATATTATGAATCCTGGCACATTGTGTTAATTCAATTTTCTTTCTCAAAAGCATAATTATTTATTGAAACAACGAGAAAAGGAAGTAATATAATGCGCAATATCGACTGCTTCTTCGCTCCATCCTCGACCTTTAGGTTTCTTATTCTGGTTGACATTTGAGTTTCACGCAGACTAAATCGGACACTTTCTATGAAATATTGAACACTCCAGCGACACAATTTTCCATTGCATTCACAGACAACCTGGATGGCCTACGGGATGGCTTCCGAAATGGAATCCATCTGAAAACATTTCAACGACCACTGCCCTGGGACAAGGCATATCGGAACCTGTATGTTGTGTGCAAGATTATTCTAGAACAGTTTCATCGGAATGGCTTCTGAAATGATACAATTCAAAAAAAATTCAACGAGCACTAACCTGGGACACTTTAACTTATATCCGAGAAGTACGTGTTTCTGAAAGATAAATATACCGATATTACTATAATCTTGAAGTGGACATTGTACATCGCCCGTTTTTCCGCTCCATTCATATTGTGTAAAATGTGAGTAAGTACCACTCAGCGAACATTTTTACTGGACTGTATAAAAACCCGTTGGGTGCGTAGATAGTACAGATTAGCGTGCAGAGTATACGCACTACATGGCATTCATGTTAAAGGTGCGTGTTCCGATCGTCTTTTGGACCCCCCTGATTTACCCGGAAGTAGTATCGATTTTGATATCAGATGAAAGGCCGTATTTTTCTCATTGTCGTCCTGAAATATGAGCCCTCAAATCCATTTCATTCCCAAGATATAAACAAAAAACCGCCGTTTTAGTGGTTAACCATCAATATTAGCACAGTATTCAATAGGCTTTGCAACATGCATTATTGCGTCTACCATCAAAACTGCAAGTTTGTTTCCCACGGTACTTGTAGTGCAGGGACTTTAGCTTCAATAGGGCTTTAATTTATGATTGACCCATTAAAATTTAGAACATTGTCTCGATGGTTTTATTTAGTAGCAGGTACCTTCAGATAACAGAAAAGTGATGATGCAAAAATTGAATGTGTGTGCGAGCTGAGAAAAAGGCATTTTTCAAAATGGCCGCCAACTCCTCCTATTTGAACATATATTATGGCTTTCAAGTTACCAATTTTACATATTCTATAAAATAATTAAAGCAATATTAGCACATTTTTTTGAAGGGCGCCCCCAGTTTTTCAAAAATTTGGAGATTTTTACACGGTTGCATCGGTAACTGGCTAGTAAACTATACCTGTGAATGGTTAAGCTCGAAAATGTCTATGTGTCACAAACGAAGGAATTTTGTACTAGAATAATTATTATCGGGGATCACCGATAATAATTCAACGGCTGCTGGAAACGGCCTTCCATGTGAAATAGCCGGGAAATAGCGCCATGTACGTGTCTACGCTCATCCATTAGTTTGTTTTAATAGTTCGGGCAAGTCAAGTTAGAGGTTATTTTCTCGAGGTGGCACTATTTCATCATGGACGGACATAAACGTAGCATTTCCAGCTCTGCCGTTAAGTCCAATCTGGGATCCCAATTCTAATTACAAAATCGCTTATTTTGTGATAAATACGCATTTTTAGCATTCTCGTTCGCAGGTATAGTGTCCTAGACAATTACCAACGTAACTGTGAAAAAATATCAAATTTTGAAAATTGGGGGCGCTCTTCAAAAATGTGCCAATATTGCTTTAAATGAAACAAGATAAATAAAGTCAGGTTTGTTGATAGTTTAATTGTTTATAACATAAAATGTTAAATTGGTGTTATTTTATAATTCAAAATGGCCGCCAATGTGTAATACGTAGGTTATAAATTGTGTTAATAGCCATTCCAGGAAATTGTGACAGCATTCAAGTAAACACCAATTAAGCAACATATTATGCAATGATAATGCAAACAAATTCAATTATTATATAACATTAAATATATAAGTGGTGCTATGTTGTACTAGTAATTAAAAATGGCCGCCAATGTTCCATGAATATCCAATTTCAAACATTATACAGGGGAATCAGTTTTTCATGAAGGTCAATCTATCTAAATCATATAACCAGTGCATAAGCGGTGACACCACATCACTTAGCATCAAATCAGCAAGAAGTTGACACCCCTATCATGTTGCACACCTTTGCTGTCACCATCTCTGGTGTAAATCACATAGCAATTATCTGTCCCAGAGGCATATAGGCAATCGAGCCAGTGGGAGCTAAATTCCCATGTCGTCCTAACATGCCCAATGGTTTGCTTCAGCAAGTGCTAAATGGGACCAAATGTGCGTGAAAATGAGCTGGTTTTTTTTAAAGACAGGATGTGCGGTCCCGATGTCCAAACATGGCTTGGGAACTATTTTTTTTTGTCTCTTAGGGTCTTCGGAACTATAATATAGAGAAAGCTGCAGGGCTTCTGAACTGACGATCTGCCTAAATTTGAGCATATGAGGCAAACATTTTCCTAATGGGGACACTTAAGTGTTAAGAACTGAATTAAGCTTCACCCGAGGGATACAGAACTACTGGAGATGCGCGAAATGGGGTCTTTGGGCCACACATATGTCACCAGTTCACCGTGTCAGTATTTTCTGCAAGAAATATTTTCGCACAGGACGAGAAAGTACACTTGTTTTATACTTATTCATGAGATATTTGCACATCTTAAACCACGAGCCGGGGATTGATGTTAAATGTTCTCAAGTTTGGTTTCGGCAGGGATGTGGATCTGAGAGTCTGGAAGTGGAGCCATATCTATAACAACGTTCAGCCAAAGTTGTAACCCATCGCTATACTGCAGATACAGATTTTAGGCCAAATTTAACCTCAATTTGCCATTTTTTAAATCTAAATTTTCACTGTTTTAGCAAATCAATCTTCGGATTGATGAAATTTTCCAATAATGATTTGAAAAAAATGAAAACGTGACCCATCTCTATACCAAAATTGGCATGAAAAAGGGATTACTCATATACCAAAAAACTGAAAATTCCTACCATTCATACTTGGGCAAAGACTCATGTGAAGAATTTACATTGTTTGCCCCATTTGCAGTAATAATGACAGGTATAACGGGCTAGATGATCATATTTGTAATGGGGAACAGAGTTAGTAAGGAGAAAGAGTTTAAGTTTGGAATGTTTAGATCTGTAGAGAAATTTCTAGAACAATCCACAAGTTTGGACAAGTCTAGCTATTTATATGGATGATGTATTTTCGAGAAGTCCCATTAGCCAATATCATGCTGGCGTAGTACCAAGTCTAATTATATAAACACCCCCAAAAGAGTAACATCCCACCCCTGAAATTTGTCTGTCAAGTTCAAACGATACATCGGATTATACATTATGGGATATAAGTGGAAGCGTTGTTTATTTACGCGTATTTTGACACCTCATTTGTGGCCATCCACTGAGTATTGTTGAAATTATGCCCACTTGACCAAACCCACCCAGGATTTTAAAGTTGCAGTAAAACGTGACAGACATACTGTTTCCAATGGAAGCTGGTGGAATTTGCTGCTTCTCTGCATGACTAATTCTCCTTATCTTTAGAGTTCACTGCAACTTTAAAGGCTGACTCAGAGATTTCCTGAGGAGGGCGCCCTCAATTTCCCCCCAAAAAGTGTTTTTTGCATGTACATAATGCTTGTCCATATACTAATCACTGTGTGAAATTGCTAAGCTTAAATCGAATTCCATCATATAGAAATCACAACTTTGTTATAAAATTCCGGATCCGGAATTTTTGTTATACACAGTATCCTATGGGACGTAATACTACACATAAATGTTTACTGCATCAAAACTCTGATTCATCTCAAATTTCGGAATTGTTCATTTTAGGTTACTATCTTTAGTTCTAGTTGACTATTTTTCATTATTACACCAAAAAATAATATTTCGAACTCTGAGTCTGACTTTAAAATCCCGGGGTGGGTTCGGTCAAGTTGGCATAACATCAGCAAGACTCAGTCGATCACCACAAATGAGGTGTCAAAATACGCGTAAATAAACACCTCTTACAATTATATCCCATAATTATACCTAAAAGCTCATATATTCCGATGTTTTATTTGAACTTGACAAATTTCAGGGGTGGGGAGTTAATTTTTTGTTGTTTAATTAATTATAGTGTGATTGTTAGGAGATGACTTGAGAATTATAGAAGTAGATAGCTGATGTTTGTTAATTTAATAAATCTACATTTTTTAAAGTTCACTTGAAGTTATCAAGTGTGCGTTTACTCTTGTGTTCAGGTATGTGCGAATTCGATTTCCAAACTTCGAGGCTTGGGAACTGATTTTGTCTCTAAAAGTAGGATCTCAGGAACTTACATTTTGAGACATTTGCAGACTTGGGAGCTAAAATTAGGCTAACATTTGCTTTAGAGGCAATTTTCCCCCAAAAGGTAACAGTAAGAACTGATGGGATCTTAGGTACTGCTGGAGATGCGTGAAATGGGGGCTTAAGGGCTGTACCAACCAGCAACACATCCCTATGCTAGTGTCCCTCCCAGGATATTGAGAGATTTCCAGAACCCATTGTGGCAAGATGCATTACCCAGATAGCAATAGCAACTTTGTAACCGTACGGGGGGGGGGGTTGTAGAATGCCCAGCATAATGAAGTTCAGGGAGCTCGACCGATTTATTCTCTCAAATTATTTATAAGTGTGAATCCCCTTTTACCATTCCCACAAGTATGACAGAATCTTGAGTTACGTTTTGATGGTAATTCTGATATTGCTAAAATAGCGGCCATTTTGTATTGGCTGCCATTTTAAGATAAACGTCCTAAATTATTTTAAAGATTATTTTAAGAGGTTTCACAAGTTCAGTAATTCCATACCTTTAATAAACTTAATACAACATTTACCAATTTGAATAGCGATATTCAGCACCACTGAATTTCTCTGTTGGTGGCCATTTTGAATTTCAAGATGGCTACTAATGTTGCTGACAAATTTGTTTTGTACTCTCAGAACGGTTGTGTATTTTATAGATAATGTTTATACAATTAGCACTTAAATTGTATGATACATGGTCATAAATGACCTCGTTATCGATGATGTAGGTTCAAATACCACTTAAATGGCGGCCATTTTGATTTTTGGCCATATCTGAATTCGCACACACTTCTGAATATTGCATCAGGCAGTTTTGTGATCTAGAGTACCCATAGAACATATTTAGACATGTAAAGTTATGTTCTAAATTTTCATCACTGGGTGTCAACTTTTATGGTTGAAGTCCCTGCACTATTGATGTGGTGTATGTGCAAGTACCAGGCTCTCATATCAAGTAGAGAACACAATACACATAAATCGGAACAAGCACCTTTAAATAGTGGATTATCACGTGGCATCAAAACAGTATGTAGAAATACAATTTAAGCATCATATCACCATCACGTAAATCTTAAAGCACCTTTTTTGAAACTGTTACCCTACTTTCGATGCAAAATATTTTTAAGTTGCGACTCTAACTGCTTCTTCTAGAATCATCGTAATCCGTCACATGTACTCAATGCACACCTGTCAATTTTTGTTGATGATGTTTTTAAGGCACAGTGGTTGAGGTCATTGCCTCTGTTGTAAAAGGTGCTAGGTTCAAATCTCAGTAGGATCGTAACAAATCAATTATACGCTCTCCCCACGGTTGCATCTGAAAGACGCGGGGCCACTGATCTCTATACAATGGATTGGAACCTGGGCTTCGTAATTGAAGCACTGACGGCCATATTGGTCATCCAAAAAGAGCCGTTAAGAGCCGGTCATTTATATAATCAAAATTTGTTCCCATTGAAATGTGGATAAGCGACATAACAGACTACAGAATCAAGCCAATTCAGTGAGCTCATTGTATTTGCGCGTATGGGATGGCATGTCTCTAAAACGTGCACCCGGGATACAACTTCTGTTAAACAGGTGTCTCTGGAATGCTATTGTGTTCGGTAGACCAAGATGTCCGCCCGTTGCTCCATTCATCTAATATACAATTATTGTTGTGTAGCCAATCCATTGTATAGAGATCAGTGCGCGGGGCAGATAAGCCATGCTAATGACCTCGCTACAGTCTACTCCGATAGGGTAATAGACCGTATTCAATAGCCAGCCATGTTGGTGGACAAGATAGACACATTCTAGTACTACAATACATTCACCTGTCAATGATCCCTGTGCAATCGCTAAACATGGATCGATTGACAGCTTAATGTATTGTAGTCTTAGAATGTCCACCAACATGTCTGGTGGCTGACGACATATTGAATACCGTCTATTCCCCTGTTGTCGGAGAACTTATCTGTGGCGCCCAGTTTTCAGCGTAATATCCTTGATTACAGCTGTTAATGCCAAGATATGCCAGACATAAAAAGGCATCAATATCAATAGGATTTTAAAAATGAAATGTTTTAGCGCTTTACATGACACAATATATCATGGATCAGTTTATATCTGCAATGTGTAAATAAGATGCTTCCAATTAACCTGAGTCAGGATCAATTGTGAAAAATTGGAAATTGTGTCAAGTACCCGCGTTTTTTAATCTGCTCGGACGGTGGCAATTTGGTCACTCTAATAAGAATTACGCTTGGGTTAAATTAGGTATGGTACTTAATCACAAGCTCATAACACCTCTCCGACTTACCTTAGAATGAAACAGGAAGCAAGATTTGACCTTCTAGTGCACTGCTTAAAAGATTGGACAATTCGGTTTTAGATGGTAATCTATAACCTAGTTTGATATAATTAGACATGGAATAGATTGTGATCTTCATACAAATCCATTGGTGGTCATAAGTTAAACAATATCCCCATAAGGTGTGAGATAAATGTCTTGATTGGTCTAGTTATACATCTACAGTCATGGACAAAAGCTTGGAATACATGATTTAACCAATAAGCTTCAATGCCAACATGATCATGACACGTTTTCTAATCAGAATTACCTTAAAACCACGGGTTTTGTTGAATTTGTGTATTTGCCTCCTCGCTGGGTTTGAGGGAGTTATGGATGCTGTGTGCTGTTATGCCGATTGTCGAGCTCATTGCGTCTATCAAGCAATCACACCAATGTAAGATATCAGAAACATTTGTAGCATGTCAAAGGTATAGCACAAACTTTTGTCCATGGATGTATTATCGCATAATTGATTATTTGAATTCTCTTCTTTCGGTTGGTCTGTTCTTGTTTAATACCAGCATTTTTGTATGGGATTTGATCTCAATAGGTGACAAATCATGCGCGTGCTTAATGCCGACGTTCGTGATTGCTAGTTTAGTACAAAACACCGTAAGAGTCCTAGTTCTGTGAGGCATAGCCATATTGCTAACAAACCGGAACTGGGTTTAATAATTACGATACATCGGCAATATATGGCCATAGGCATTATCTTGGGGAATTCACCTTGGTTAGCAGTGAAGACCATTACATTCAAAAAGCGAACATCTAGCAATGATATGTCACAGTACTATCTTTGCTTTACGCATGCTCTGAACTCCCACTTTTATTGGACGTAATTGCGAGCAAGTCACTCTCATCCAGCTTCAGTGTGTGTGACGTGCACGATATAAGCGATTCATTGAGGCGGGCAGCACTCTTACCGCGAAACTGGAGTTAATTTTATACGCTAGTTGAACCGACGGTTGGCTGAGCGTGTACAAACGTGGAAAAAAATCTACGCTATTTGATAAACACCGAGTCCCTTATACACATGAAGATTTACACATTCGACAAACTCAAGGAATTAAGCAAGCATGTTCATTTCTTTTGATCTGTATTAACCACTCAGTGCCTGGCGTATTCATTTGATTTCGTACCAGCGAATTGAACACAAATTTGGAGTGATAAAGTTAAAACACCCGTTGATATTTGTGTTCTTTTTCCGGTAAGTAATTGTTGATAACTTTAAACCGATATCATATTATTTGTCTAAATATACCAAGTTTCGGCTGCTTTGCACCATAGTACACAGATCTTAACTGTCACGCATAATGTTCGTAAAATCAATCCAAATAACATTTGTTGTAAGAATGTTAGAACTCTTTTTCAATTTGGCCCAAAATACTAGTAAGTGGTAAAATGTTAGCTGCAAAATACATTTTTGTTTAATTTCATATACATTACAAGAAACAATCAATGTAATATTTCACCATTTCGAATATGAGACCTCAAGTCAATAAGATTACAGACGGTATGTTATTTGCTCAATGAAAGCAATCTCAAACTATTCCTGACATTTGTAAATTGAGTGGCTTACCTACTTGAACTTTGTACAAAAGAGAATGAAAGCACAAGGAAAACATAAAGAGGCGGCATTGTGCCCACGTAAAGGATTTTCATACTAACTTTCTTTGCAGATACTCAAATAGAATATTACTTTTTGTCAACTGAAAAGAGTGACCACTAAATGAAAGTCTAGATAAAACGTAGAATTAGATGAACAACATTGGTGTAAGATATCACCTCACTTAAGTTGCTGCTGAAAGTATTCACTTCTTCACGTACGGATTGCGTGACGGTTCTTTGATGTGCCCGTGAATGTTGCCTTTGTGTCTTTTTCCTTTCGTGAAAATCAATACGTAATTTGAATCTAATATTGGCTCACACAGTCTGCTGCCATCTTATCCAGATTGGCGGTGTGCTAAAGGATCATCTTACCGGACAAAGCGTCAAGTTCATACCCAAATTTCTCAATATCTTTCAGAATTGTGTCTTTTATTACCATAATCATGTTTTTCCCATTCCATTCCTTACAGGCAATCGTGCAATGGATTAACAGTTTTGGAAAGAAGCCTATCACGTGAGAGTCACAAGATGGCGGAATATGGAAATACTTTCAATAGATCAAATTCGGCACTGTGTCGGAATCTGTGATTCTTCCCAAGCGGGAAATACTTCATCCTGGAACGAGCATAATACGTATCGTCATGGACTATAGTAGCTCTAGTGGGTTTGGCAATATGAGTGTTGATATTTGCTTGGCTGACTTTTCTTTTGAAAATTATTCTTATGATTTATATGCCTTTTACGAGGATATGTACTACGAAGAACCTCTTTGGTTACAAGTTTTCTTTGCTGTTTTCTTTGCCATCATAACTATTCTTGGATTAGGCGGGAATGCTATCGTCTGCTATATAGTTTTAGGAAATTCACGCATGCGCACAGTAACTAACTACTTTGTTGTTAATCTAGCCATTGGGGATATGTTAATGGCTACCATGTGCGTTAACTTCACGTTTTATGCCACTATGTACAGTTTCTGGCCTTTTGGAGCTATAATGTGTAAATGTGTGTCTTTCTTTCAAAGCGTTGCTGTTTCTGTTAGTATATTTACATTGGTTGCCATAAGTCTCGATCGATACATTGCAATAATACACCCTCTAAGACCAAAAACTAGGATCCAAAAGAACACTCATAGCTATTGGTATAGTGTGGATTTGTGCCTGTGCAATATCAGTGCCAACAGCTGTCTTTACGGAATATAGTTATTATAACGGATCATCGAGTTGTTCAGAATCAGCTGATTGGAAAAATAGTAAAGTGTATTCCATTTCCGCAATGATTTTACAGTACTTTTTACCTTTAACAATCTTAGCATTTGCTTACGGACGGATTGGGTTTCGCGTGTGGAGTCGGAAAACACCCGGCGAAGTCGACGCTGCAAGAGATAGACGAGTATTAGAGTCAAAAGTTAAGGTGAGCATGCTGATTAAGAATTATCACCTCTTCTTACGCAATTTTCAATATCAATATTTAATCATGGGTGTTCAATTTTGCTATAATCTGTGTATTTGATGGCGATGTGGACGGTAAGACGCCAATGCGATTACCTTACTTTCAGGCGGGCATTTTTGCCATAAGTGAAAGTCTATGATAGCTGGTTCTAACATGTGAAATGCATTTTATAGTAGTAATAATTATCCTTATGCATCTCAAACAGTTCATGTGTAAGGGGAAGGGAGGATCTTTGCTTCTTCTTTACTTTTATTATTGTGATTCTCCTTTTGGAATAAATTGCATAAAACCTACAATATTTTGAGTAATTACTTCTAGGATTGACCAAATTCAGTAGAAACAAAATATTGCTTGCCAGTTTTGTTCGGCATAATTTCCCTGTTATATTTTTAGTGTATCTTTAACAACAAATTTATCCATTATCAAATGGTAGCTATCTAATCACATCTTATACATTAAAGTTTTACATTAAACTTGGCCTTGATACTAAGCGACACTCGAGACTACGGGCAAATGTGTTCGTAAAAAAATGATATCTTTTAATTTTGAGTGTCTTTATCCAATACCCATCAAGAAACCACCTCGGGTTTATTTTAACTAAGCGTATTGGTACTAAAACAAAGCTTATTGGTTTATCTAGTAAGCTTGTAAATCATTTCGCTTACAGCCAAAGCGTGTGTTACAAAGTATATATGTATCAGTTAACGAATGTAAATTTTTTGAAAAGGAAAAGCAGATCGTGTTCCATGCCTCACTCGCTTCCTTTTCGCAATTGTATTTCAGAATATCTTTAATTCTCCGTTCACATTGCTAATAACATCCTTAGGTAAGGCTTATCATATTAATTCGTGCGTATTGGTAAATGAGATTTGTCTTGGTTTGATGACTTACTGCTAAACGAAGCTGTTATTAAAGTTCATTTTGTTATTGCATTTGGATGCGTTCTATAAATTTAGAATGTCGTATCTATAATATTCTTCTTTTGCTCCACATGAATCAGTTCCTCTTTTCTTAATTCATTTAAAATTAACTGAATTTTAAAGAAAATTAAAAAAATGGATCTCCGTGAACAGTTTTTGACATTTCCCCCTAGATTGTAATGTTTAAGATAATACAAAAAGCGTAGAATAATGAAGTCACCATTCGGTCACTCCTCATTTTTATTTTGTTTTGTGATACGCAGAATCCACAAGTCATTTCATATTAATTCACGTATACACATTACACATCTTAAGAATGAGTATATTGATGTTAAAGTCGCCCAGTGTCAAATGAGCACTGCATAGCGCTGCTAAAATACCCTTTAAAAATTAAAAAAGTGCCACATACACACGCCCCTCTTTCTTCAATGCCAAATATAAGTTTAATATTGAAGATACGGATAAAAAAAATATGAATTCCCTGTTCGTATTGTTTTGGTACAAAACAATTCTATTTATTGCACAAGAACCATTTAACTCTTGAAAATAGCATGCATTTTGAACTTGGTTTGTAACACTAAACTGTAATAACAGCATGGCGTGTGCAATTGAAAAGGTCATCCACTGAATAAGTTACGAAAACCACAGACTTGACCCGTTTGGTACTTGACAATTTATTTAGGCCGTATAAATAATCACATTGAAATAGCGTGTTGCTTTTAATTTTTACAAATTGAAATATATTTTCGTCTTCTGGGCACTTACAAAACCAACATACAGTTTAAAACGCTGTGCTATACTACTTATTCTTTTGTAAAACGGATAACTTTTGCGGGCACTATGGATGTCGATCGATTGTAACGTTGAAGTACATTGGAAAACACATGATTATTTTTCTCAATGTAATTTTTCAATATGCTGGCATGGTCAGGACACCAGAACATAGCGAAAAAAATAATTAACATATTCATCTTTTTTAAATCCATATGATAAGGTTCCTTCAATGTAGGTTCCCTATCTTGTTAAAACAGGTATTTTAAATGAAGCAGTTCTTATAACATAATGCTCTTTTCTTGAAAGATGAAAAGACACTCACACCATCTAAAAAGGTATAACTTCTCTCTACTATCTGTATGTTGTATTGCTTACCATAATACGAAGTATGTCTAAATGAAATGCAATTAAAACTTAAAATTATGGTTTTGATCCAATAAAATCACTTACAAAATCACATGTCGTTAAAGGTACATTTCATGATCTAAGCACTTAGCTTATTGACAATATTTCTATAAATCCTGATTGCTTTGGTGGTATGGATAAATATTTGTCTCACTGCTAATAACTTTTAATTTCTGTCCTTTTGCAGACAAAATTTTTAAAATTCCACATTTCGTTCAGAGAAAACACAGATAAAATGCTTTTGAGATATCAAATCTCTACTTGTTAGAAATCAGCTATGGATCACGAAATGCCCCTTTAAGGATACATGTTTTATCCCCGTTCGCTAAACATAAATATCTATAGCTGCCAGGATAGCACTTGAATTACCTTGGTAAAGATTGGTAAAAACACATGGACAAAAAATCCACATTCCTTCTGTTGTTTTCCATAGACATATTTTTATATATTTTATCATAGCTGAATGTGTCTTGAACTACTCTCCAGTAACGATAACTACATGGTTCATATGCGTTAACTAAGTGTTCTTTATCATGGTATCCTTCTTATTAACAGTGTTCCATGAACGCATCAAACTACTCGTTATTTACTCAGTACTCAGTTGTTCATTACTCACAGTCTGACCATATATAACATTATCAAATCAATAGCACTGGTTAAGAAATGCAATTGGTGTGTTGGTCACAGTCACTAGATCATATAGGTTGGTATTCTGAAAGGGAGTCTAACTTTAGTCCTGGGTTTAAACCAGAGTTAGTCCTACAGGGGTGGACCTTTCTTTCCTTTCAAAATACTGTGAAAGTGAAATGTAACGGGTGAGAAAATTCCCATGGATGGGTCAGAATGGCCCATCCATGAGGAATTTTTTCACCCATTACAGCATATTTTTAGAGTATGTTGGAAGGAAAAAGGTCCACTCTTGTAGGACTAACCCTGGTTTAAACCTTAGACTAAGGTTAGACTCCCTTTCAGAATACCAACCATAATAAAGAATTTCATATTCACTGTTGGCACCATTTTTTTTTTTTTTAGATTTGATTAGTGTCGACACACACATACGCATATTACCATTATGCTATTTCAACGATAAATGCACTGTACATTACAGGCCACATGGTGGTTATAACGAAATGATAAAACTAAAAATATTTTAATATCATGATTACAGTGTTTTGAGCCATGTGGGTCATATTATGATATTAAATTGATTGAGTTGTACAGTCATAAAAGAATAATATAATTATAAATTTAAGAGATATATGTCTTTGACCATTCTTTTGTTGAGAGAGTTTCCTGTTGTTGAGATATGGTGAGGATTGTATATTTCTGTAATGGCGATCATAATTTGCATAAATGTACATAAATATGGTACGTGGGGCAATGTTTGAATTTTAAACATAGCTAATCGCTTTCTATGCATTTTTTCTGATTTATTGACATAGACTAGAAATAATTATAGGGGATGCATGCGAACCTCTTCTATCCACTAAACTATTTGGCATTGAATAATTTTATACTATAACATACTTTCCACGTCAAACTAGTCAGTATGTTCCTTTAAACCAATAGTCTCAGTATATTCGTATTTTGTTATTTCACACTTTCTGCATGACTGGTCAAAAGTGACAATTCTTAAGGTGATGCTAATAAGAATTCTATTTTCGTCATAAACAAGAGGCGTTTGTACCTGATTGAATTCTAAAAACGTCATACTATGCTCTTTTTTCTTTGTAAGGAACAGCGATTGTATTTTTATCCAAATTGAGTTGTAGCACTTTGTATATTGAATACAGTATATTGTTTCTCAGTTTCATTTTAGATGTAATAACACATTTTTATTAGAAATGACATAGAAGAATATCACATGGAAAAAGTGTGTTTGAGGTGGGCGTTTGGTGGGGGTGGATACTAATATGGATGCGTGGTGCGGGCGTGTGGTGTTAGCTGTGTGTTTGTGTGCGTTTATCGAAGTTTTTTTTCATTCGCATATTTGGGTGATTTGTTTGTGCATCAGAATTCTCGCGCGTTAAACTAGGATTATTTCACACATGATGTACTCGGCAATAGAGGGGGCGCTCTTCTTAAATTATATCAGAGCTTCAGCGACGGCAAGCCATTGAAAGAATAAACCAACCGCAGACATATGGTAACACTTTCTCGGTAGAAAACTTTTCTATCGATATTATTAATCATTTACCATTATTCAAAATAGATTCACCACCATAAAAGTAATATCAGTTAGTCATCTTTAGTATATGCTTGCTATGAATACTCGATTTATGCTTATTTTGAATAGAAGGGCATTACCTTTCAAACATGTCCTAATCAACCGAAATGGCACAAATTGGATTCAGATTTGTTTTACTCCATGTTTACCTACATTGGACATGTTCTGATTGTTATTTACCCATAATTTATATATAATATGGGCGCTTTATATTTGTTTAGAGATCTTGTACTCCGTTTGTGTATCAGAGATGTATTGATGTGTATCCATTGGTGGATATACTTAAATTGCTTATTATAGGGAATATTCTTTTGCTTACACGCATAAGCATAGTAACATTATTTTTATTTCGCATGCTGATACTTTAGAGGCCCTTCTAATCTTACCCACTGAGGCGTCAATAACTTACTGACGTATGATTACTCAATTGATTTTCCCTAAAGAAACATCAAGAACACAATTTGTTACCTTGGTTGATCCATTTGGCGAACTATTTTGTGAGTGAATATCCTCGATCAATTGGCAGCCTTCAATTCTGTTGCGGCACCGATTATAGCATCTGTAGATGGGGTGTGATTTCGCTGAACATTTTGTTTGCTTCCAACATGTATTTTAATTAAACCATTAGTAATGATACTTGTCTGGACAGTGAGTGTTAGTCCCGGCTAACGGTCAATTAAAGGCACTATCAGTGATTTGCTAAATCAGAAAATCGAAAAAAAATCATCAAAACTCAGATTTTTGCCTTGTTGTAACAAGTATAGGTATCCTAACATAAAATGCAAGTGATAGGAACAAATGCAATCTAATAACGACAAAATCAAATATTTCAGTCATTGCTGTCCGTGCGGACACTTCAACAACACGTAATTGAATGGAGATTCATATCTTTGCACACTGCTGTTTTCTTCCTCTTTTGATAATTTTTCAGTTGGAAAATATACCTTATGAGAGTCTTTAAAGGCCGACTCAGAGATTTCCTGAGGAGGGCGCCCTCAATTTCCCAAAAAATCGTGATTTTTGCATGTACATAATGCTTGTCCATATACTAATCACTGTGTGAAATTGCTAAGCTTAAATCGAATTCCTTCATATAGAAAATCGTAACTTTGTTATAAAATTCCGGATCCGGAATTTTTGTTATACACAGTATCCTATGGGACGTAATACTACACATAAATGTTTACTGCATCAAAACGAAAAATCCGATTCATCTCAAATTTCGGAATTGTGCATTTTAGGTCACTATCTTTAGTTCTAGTTGACTATTTTTCATTATTACACAAAAAAATAATATTTCGAAATCTCTGAGTCAGACTTTAACATCCTTGTGTAAAAATAAGTGTATATTAAACTATGTTTAAACCATTGATAGCTTGTCGTCTACATATGTGAACCATAGAAGCAAAAGCCTGCCTGTCTGTCTACTTTTTTGCTTCATTACACAAGGGAGACCTCTCAATCAATTCTCGCTACAGTGTGCTCGCCGTACATATGTCCCTATGTAATTCTAAGATGCTATCTTCCCATCTTCTGCCTCTGCCTCACTCCCCTTCTAGGGATCTAATGTGTAATTAACTGCATGGGTGCACATTTTATCGTGCCTTCTTCAGTAGTAAAATACAATCCTGTCAATATTTTTGGTGTTTATACTTCGATTTCCGCCTAATCACTTTGATTATGATAATGTCCCTTTTTGGACATCTACCAAGAGGCTTTTCATTGCATTTTCTGTGACCGTAAACTTCCCCTTTACCTTTTTTCGCAAGTGTAGGTACTGATATATCAGAGAACATGTGTGGTCCAGTGAGTGTGTGATCGGACTCGAGATCCAAAGGATGTAGGTTTGAGCCCCGCTTCCACCAAAGGGTTGTGCACTTGGCCAATGCGCTTTATTTCGCCTGCCTCGTCCACGTGAGCGATGTTATGAGGAAAATTACAATCTAAGTGCTGATAGGATTGTAATAATATTATATAAAATTCACCAAATTTCAAACTCAAAGTGGCCTAATTGGTAAAATATTAATTAACTAATTATGATGCATTTGCAAAACGTTAAATTGTCCGCATGACATAATGACGTATTTGTTGAAAATCTATTCTACGCAGGTCTATAGCATCGTATCTGTATTTTGAAGAATTCGGCGTTTCACAAAGTAACGTATTTGTGCGACGTATTTTTAAGTTCAACGCAGAATTGCTATTTTGTCGTTTTCACATAGTGGCATATTTGCGCAAACGCGTCACATAACGACGTATTTTCTCGATGCATTGGTTATTTACAGGTTCAAATTGCTATTTTGTCGTTTTCACATAGTGACTTATTTTATTTAACATCATTTTTTTCGGATATCTAAATGGAAGTTGATTAGTCAAATATATTTGAAATTTAACTTATTTTGGCGATTTTCCACTAGGTTTTAATCGAACTAAATGTTTTACTTAACACTATGAAGCAAATTAAAATCCCAAATCTTCAAAGCCATTTTTCTCGAAATGCGTATTTCAGTGTGTGACGAGGCCAACAACATGGTGTGACTGTGTAAACCTACAAACAAAATGAAAAATATTACTTATGCAATGGTGTATTCATTAACAAAATAAAGTTACGAAGAAATACACTAAAATAAAATGGAGGTCATTCTGACTTTTGCTGTTGGCATGGAGTTCGTCATGACTATCGTTACTGGCAGTCGGTCAACAATCCTATGTTGTCTCAGGGTCTATAACTACTCCAAGCTTTTAAGAAGTGTCATTGAGCATGATCTAGACGAAATCTACACTGTGCAATCAAGTATTTGAACAAGAGACGAGACAAAGTAGTTTCACTGTAGCTTTCTACCTGTTTTACGAGCTCTTTTTGTAAACAACGACATCGGAGTTTCGTGATACACTTGGAAATAAGGAAACCTCTTCAATGTTTAGCAGTGTATGTTTTCTTTATTTGATATATTCTTACAAAAGCTGAGATACTAAATTGCCATACAAAATTAATTATTTTATGCTATAATTTAAAACGTGCCTCTTTTATCGAATCACCTGATTCTATTAACCATGACTATCTGGGCCAACATCGTAAGGAGTGAGGCCCTTTCCCGTTAGAAAAACACTCAATGTTTTTAGAATATGTAACCTGTATAACAGAAGTGTCAATGTTGAGCAGAGATGATGCAGTATAGAGCTTACAACTGTTGCAAATGGTCTATGATATGAATGTGAGCAAACATCTTATTATAGACATTTCAAAGCAGGATGTCAAGTCAGACATAAAATTATTGTTTACTGTCGTTATCCTGACGAAAAGGCAAATTAGATGTTTTATATTTAGACATATTCATCCTGCGATCCGGGATATATATTATGAAAATAAAATTATATTGTGCTGAATTCATACATTGAATATTTGCTGCTGTAATCTACAATCCTGGCCGATCGACAGTAATGAGACGTTTTGTCACTTGCATAATCTCGCTTACCAACTCAATGTTGCGATCAGTGGACAAAAGTAATAGTTGTATGCTTACTGCTGCTTTAAGGATGAGGGGACATCCAAGGTAAAAGTTGTCTCACATACTTTTGGCCAAGAAAGTGGTTTTGCTCTCTTGTTAAAAGTCATTAACTTACCAGTATGCATGATTATTAGTAGGGTTATAAATGCGAATCCTATTCTCAAAATTTTGTAAAGGATTTAAAAAGGTATAGTTTGTCTAGGTTCCGACCCTGATAATGTTCAAGATCATCCTGGGGCTAAAATTATCCAATGCTAAGATATTGTTGAAACTTGTGCCAATTATTGCTCTGGTCATATTGAGTTTTTTAAAATGATTTGGGTGACAGCTCTGTATACAATTTTGAGGTCAAATTTTGGTGACCATATAGACCATGTAGACCCTTCTACATTTTTGCCCAATGATTATACGAATCCAATGCCAACATTGTCAATAAGGCAAGACGAATAATTTGACACCAGTTTCAACAAAATTGGAGCGCTGGGTACGTTTTACCCCAGGATGACCTTGAACCTTTATAGGACTGTACCTGTTTAACTAAAGGTCGGAACCTAGACAAACAAATTAATCCTTATAACGCGACCAATGTATTGGCGTGCATTTAAACAGGATTGACTTGATTTCAAATTTACCCCTGTTCTGATTTTACCTCTTTTTTACAATGTTCCTCGCATTTCCAGAGGTTGGACCAAAAACTTTTTATTCAGTACCCGTCAAACTGTAAAAACCTCTTCTTCCCAAACTTCCCATATTAATATGAAACAGTTTCAGATTTTAAAGTTAATAGGAACACACTGAGACCTATATATGTGGTGAGGAGGTATCCACAACCTCTGTATCTCAATAACGGTTATAACTCACAATATCGTATATTCTACCCGCTTACCCAGTGATTCTACATTTTGAACTATAATTAAAGAATAGAATTGACAAATGACATCCTTAGAAATACATACACGCTCACCCTAGATTAATACTAACCACGCTACGTGAAGTTCGGATGTTGTGTAGAGTGATAATTAAGTACCAAGTTTAAGAGATGAAATCAAACAGGTGAACAAAGAAGTGTCTAATTCACCCTTTTCTTGCCAAAATTGTCACTACGTGATCATTTACTTGGTATTTCTAATGTTGAAACAGCTATACTGAAAAGAAAAAAATAGTTCAGGAAATTGTACAGTTGAACAATAGTTCTATTACAAAGAGCTCCCTTATTTTGTACGATAACATCACTATCATTGACTTCCAGGTTCCGGCGTCAATACAATACAGATATTGTCGACGACAATTTAACGCATTTATGAAACACATGCATACCACATACGATTTTGAAGTGCAAACTTGTCCCTAACAAAATTCTCAGTAATTACCATTGTAGTTAGTCATATGTTTGTGTCGAAATGGTTAATGGATTTAATCCATTTAAATTCCGCGGTATCTTTGAGGACATGTATAGGCAATTTACAGAATACTACAATGCAGCCTCATAGGTTTTTGCTGTCACATTATATAGATCGTGTACAATATAAAACAGGATGAAACATCCATAATTAATCGAAGCACATTTACATATCAATCACGCTAACTTTCATTGTTACAAAACTCAAGCTATTTCTATCTGACTAACATTACCCAAATCAATATTAGCACATTTTTTTAAGGGCGCCCCCAATTTTTCAAAAATTTGGAGATTTTTACACGGTTGCATTGGTAACTGGCTAGTAAACTATACCTGTGAATGGTTAAGCTCGAAAATGTCTATGTGTCACAAACGAAGGAATTTTTGTACTAGAAAATTTATATCGGGGATCCCCGATAATAATTCAACGGCTGCTGAAACGGCCTTCCAATGTGAAATAGCCGGGAAATAGCGCCATGTACGTGTCTACGCTCATCCATTAGTTGTTTAATAGTTCGGGCAGTCAAGTTAGAGGTTATTTTCTTGAGGTGGCACTATTTCATCATGGACGGACATACAGGTAGCATGTCCAGCTCTGCCGTTAAGTCCAATCTGGGATCCCAATTCTAATTACAAAATCGCTTATTTTGTGATAATACGCAGTTTTTAGCATTCTCGTTCGCAGTATAGTTTCCTAGACAATTACCACGTAACTGTGCAAAAATATCAAATTTTGAAAATTGGGGGCGCTCTTCAAAAAATGTGCCAATATTGCTTAAGTGTGCATGTTACGCTCCAGCTGCCATAGACAACAAGACATTGCGTGCATTTTAGCATCAATATGCAGCTAGCATATCAAAAACTTGTGCTTAAATAAGGTGTATCTGACACCTGTATGTTTGGTCGTAGGTTCAAACCTATAACCTGTCACCGCCATTTTGTTGTGCCATTGAGAAAGGCACTTTAGAAATGCACCATTAGACTTCAAGGAGGCTGGAAGATAAAATCCATGTAGGACCCATGGAAGTTGTTACATAAACGCACAAGATTCAAGAAGTCCAGAATGGGGGGGTTTTGAGAGGTTATAGTTTATAGGAAAATCATTAAAAACGGCAACATATCTCCATCATTTTGCTCAGTCATTACCTTATTAGTATGTAAACTAACTGGGTTAAGTTTCAGATTTTCGGTCCGCAAACCTGTTGATTCTACATTTTGAACTACAATGAAAAGATTATAATTATTAAGACCATCGCAGAAATAGTGTACTCGTAATGGGGTCTGTCCAACAATATCAAGAGGTCGGGTAAGCAACTGTATCATCAACAATAAGGTAAATCTCAGATATTTTCAGATATCGGCTCGGAAGTGTACCTTAATTAATTCGACCAATCCTAGTTTCTGACAAACTTTTCCGAGGCTTAGATTTTTGATGCAATATGCTACCTAACATAACCATAGTATAAAGTCAAACATTTTAAACTAATGTATCCTTTATATATCCAAAGCGGTGAAAAATACGAACCTAATACCTTTATAGGCCAAGATGTTTTTAGCAATAATACTTACAGATTTCTTATCATAAATACATTATTCAGTTTAAATGTTTTAAACATTAGAAAAAAATTAAGACTTGCCTCAGAATGCCGAATATCATATACGTTGCAATTTATTTAAAACTTTTGCATTTACTTTTTGACATTTCGCCGGTAATAAATCATTTGACAATTTGACCACAACACACTATGTTGTCCAATTTCAGGATGGAGGAGGACATACAATGCCCTTCTGGCATCATCATGTTTAGACTTCAAAGGATGTGACGATGCCCAGGGCATTGTATGTCCACCAGCATGCTGAAATTGGACTACATAGTGTGTTGTAGTCAAATTGTCAGAGGATTTATTACCAGCGAAATATGAAATAGTAGGTACAAAAGTTTTAAGAGAATTGTAACGTAAATTCAGTATGTTTCGAAAGTAAAAGGATGCAAACAAACAAATATCGTGGGTTTGATGATTTTCTTTCAAAACGTTTACTAAAACCTTTCCGTTGTTTGGGGTTTCTAGCATTACATTCTAAAATGCGTACGTTATAGGACATGCATCGATTCCTATAAAATATGGCACAAAGCATGTCCACCCCTTGTGATTTATCCTTCCCATAGATATTGCTTTGCTTCTAAAGGTTGGCAATGTGAAATAAAAGATACATTACCTTTTCAATATAGTTCTAGGTTCGAAGATATTTGTATTGTACAAAATTGCAAAATCGAGTACCTTTAAAAGCGTTTGACTTCCTGCAAAACGTAATATTTTCACACGCAATATTTACCGTATGGATTCCTGCATCATCACTGAGCTAATGACACGACAAGTGGGGCTCAAAGACGAGTGAAATCCTCAAGTTGTATTTTCTAACAATTAATCGAGGAATTTGACACATATGTTATCGATATGTACTCGTCGAAAATTATCCATGGATTACTAGCAGCTGTTATGTCTTAACGCATCTCTCTTTAAAGTGGGGGTCTCACAAAAAGTATGTTGGACCATATGCAAGCACATGTTTCATGCTAGTAAATGTTCACCAACAAAAGCTTGTCCAGGATTGTATAACTTTGTGCAATTGATCTAACTAGTTCGATGATTTCCATTCATCTTCCGGTCCCACTCTGCTCAAATCAATGAGGATTGTGTTGCCATTGCCCTAGTGAACGGTAGCAGTGACACCATATTCCTTTGTGAAATTACAAGTAAAATTAACTGCAGCAAAATAGAGAAGCTACCTTTTTTTATAGTGTAAAATTACAAAATATTCAAACTTCTATAATGATTTTAGGTATGTGGATTTGATTGCATTATTGAATATGTGCTTTACATGGCCTCAATATATTTTCTTGCGAGACAACCACTTTAAGATACTGCTATTCAACGATTACTCCAGAATATTTAGGTCTGTTCAAAAACGAACTTCTTTACAACATCGTTAGATCATATTGAAAAGCGCGCCACTGCTTAACATAATTAACCTTGGTTGGGTCACTTGTATAGCGCTATACCAAAGCACACAAAGCTCGGCCCTGTGCCAAATTCTCAAATTACATTTAATTCTCATTTGCTAATAATAATTTCATAGACACTTAGTACAAAGTAACTATTAGCAAAATTGTCAGTGGCTTAGTTCTAACATCGTCTTTAGTACTCTTGACGGTCTTAATATGTACAAGGCAAAACCACACTTCTTCAAAACATTTCCCATCTATGACATCGTTCCATTATACCGTATTGCTAGTTTCGATATTCCCTATTTCTCATTCACTTCACATGAACTATCGGAACCTCGTGTCACAGCGTATTGTTCTTCCCCTGATTGTACATGCACTACCCCGTGCAATAATTGGTTGGAATAGATCACACGACAAGCATTATACATGGTGTGACGTCGCAATTAGCACATCGTGCCTCACTTTGTTGGTGGTTGAGGAATCTTTGGCGTGTGTATCGTGTGGAGTAGCGGTGCCCGGCGGCAAATCTAGACTCCTTTATAAATATTGTTGAGTGTCCCGTAAAAGTTTGATTGTGCTGTGTAGCCAAAAGGTGGAAATAAATAAGTCACTTTCTATGTTGTAAAGAGCAACGTATCAAGAGTCTCCCTTGAGCTAATTGAGGAATAAGGGGTAACATTTATACAGGGGTAAGAAATTAAAATGATTCAATTGAACTAGATCATTGGTTCTATTCAACTGAATAAGAAAATGTATAGTTTGTCTAACTTTTGAACTTTAGTTTTAGGTCATTGTGGGATAAAATTTCAAAACAGTACAATTTTATTTAAACTAATTTCAAATTACTCGTATATGTTGTATGGCCAGATTATGGTAAAATATGCTCACACTGTAAAAGACCCACCGTCGGTAAACCGTAAACATATTTACGTTTAATTAAATGCAAATGTTACGGTTCACCGTACTTTTACGGTGAAATAACGTAAACCAACCATAAAAATAAGCGTTTTACGGTAAAATACCGTACACAGTTACTGTAAACCGTCAAATTTAAGGTGTATTTAGGGTAAAATACTGGCAACTCAGTTGCCAGTTATTTTGCCATAAAATTTGCATGTTTCAGTTTTCAGTTTATATACAATGAGACGAACAATTTGATACCTTTTGGAAAGAGTCTGAGCATTCTGAACCTTTAACAGTTCATGACCTTGACCAGTTATTTCCATATAGTTAATAATCCATAAATCGCAGATAGGGGAAAACTTATCCTTTCTTAATACTTATGACATGACACAAACGTTGGTATACATTTGAACGCAATTGTAAAATTTCAGAATTTGACCCCTGTACAAAATTTACCCCCTTGTTACTCAAAGGGGAATCTTGGGGACTTTTGATATGTTGTTCTTTACAGCATCAGGAAACTATCCTGAAAAAATCAGCTTTTACGTATTTATTTCCAAGTGTTTTTTACATATCTTGGACTAAGTACTAGAGAGTTAAGCATACGGAGTGTCGATAATGTGCTTTGAAGTGCGCCTTTGATCGCCTATAATATTGAAGTGCTAAAACGTGCATGAAGTAATTAAAGTAGGAATGTGTTTTTGTATCACAGCTACTCTTTTCTTCGGTTTCTTAAAATAAGTGATGAAAAATGTACTCAAAACCAACCTATTGAAATCCCTGACACATTTAAGCACACACAATCCCGTCAAAATACGCCAATGCCGCTGGTAAAAAACACTGGTTTCGAACTTTATAATTGTACTTTCATTAAGATAAAGGCACTTTCCAATTTTTAATGTCTCTGATACAATAAAATGACATCTTTGAAATGTCTAAACTTTTTGAAGGTGAAAGCTGTATTACTAATTCTGCAAATGTACCGCGCAGACCTGGTAATTGAACCATTTTTCTCATGTGGTAGTTTGAGAGTAGCTTTCGATTTCAAGGCCACAGCGCTCATCGGCTTTCGGTTCTTTTGCATCATTAGCCTTTAATAATGATGCAATTTATTTGTCTGTTCTACCGGTATCCGGCGAATAAGGACATCATTACCGCCTGACGGCTTTCGCTTGTTCCATAATGTTTAATGTTAACATTTCAGCCTCGGCTCTTTGATCAACTAGATATTGTTTCTCAATTGGAATGGAACTGTTATGGGGACCGATAAAATTCAGTCTATAGAGGAGTCGCACATATTTATTCTTAGTGGATTATGCTTTCCATGTGATTTTTATAAAGAGACACACTAATGAGACGGAAATTAGGTAACATATACTCGATCGTAGTAGATCAATTCTTTGGCTGATAAAGCCTTATCATATTAATGATGATGTATTCTTTCAAGGCAATATCTAGAGTTTTCATCGGTTTTGATTTATTTTAATAAACTTCCTGAAAGTTATTTAGCCGGATCCACATGTCTTGAAATAACGACTTTCATAATTCAAATTCTAGACCCTGATCTAAATTAGCCCAACCCTAATGGTAACGATAATTATTTGTAATTTGTATATCTTTGTTTATATTGTTACCTTTATGAGACATAATATTTTGTTATATGCAAAATCAGGGAACAGTTCATTGCTCTACATGACGCTTATAAAAAGGTCGACATTCACAGAACTGGGAATATTGAGAAAACGAAACAAATCCCTGATCGCAATTTCTTTCTCTAGAGACATCAACACGCTCATTGGTCATTTGTCATTCCTAAATGAACGTAAGGCATCTCAAATAATGAGAGCTTAATTCAAGGATTTCATTCCACTAGGAATATAGAAACTAGCAAAGCCAGCGACGTTATATTCGAAGTATTTCTGATGTTGTTCCTATGACAACCAACACGTGATACAACAGAAACTACGCAATATTGTCCTATCAGCGGCAAATGTTCCGTAATAGAGACCTATAAACTTATGGATCAATTTTGAAGCGAGTCTTGGCACTCTCACTTCTACAAAATGAGACTTGTTAAAATATCCATAAAGAAAGCAATGCAAAGGAATAGGAATTACTAAACCCATTAATAAATGCTAACTGCCATCTGCATAAAGGCAATGATTTGTGATACCTAATCAACATCTTACAAAATAATCGTATGCTTGATTGACCATTTTATTTCAATTAACATGTGGCATTGTCTTGACTATGGAGTAGTTTTCTAAATCTGCATTACGAAAAAAGTATAGGATACCATTATGCGCTATTGACTAGAATTTGATAGCAACGTCAGGGTCCATAAAATTGGAGAGCTACAATTGAAATGCCACCGCGTGTCCCGTCGAATCCTAACAGCTTCCAATTCAAATTATATATGGCAAAATACTTTGTTGTAAATTACAAAAGTAATATCAGAATCCGGCTTGAGCTACCGCTTAATTATGTACAGCTGAGATACTCCTTATTTTATACCATGTATCTTCCCACCTATGCACTGAATAATAATAATTAAAATTATCATCATACAATTAATTATTGAAACAAAATGGACGTTTTTAGTTTATCGAGGTCAGCAATTCATCATTTATTAACCATTAAATCATAAGTATACTGACGATAAACGAATTATTCAAGTTGGAAGGGGCAAAGAGAAGAACGTTTTCCAAATAACAATTCTGAATTGTCTTTTATTTATGAACCTATTTACCTCGAATTCAGGGAAAATGCGAATTAGGTTTTTGTAACAAAAGATCCTAATTTGATACTTTTGCCATCATTCATCTGAATACTACTTGTTTAAGATCACTGGCCAAATTAATATACACAGTTACATACGATACATTTGACAAATATTCCAGTATTTGATATTTCTTTTCTATCTTCGTAACTGATTTAATTGCTTTGTAATAAAAGACAGTCTATACAAAATTCAAGGAGATTTTCGAAATACCTTTTGTAGAGTCTGATTGTGTTAACGGGAGCAGTTGATTTGTTGTCTTAATTGTCATAACGTTGGAATTCTGCGAGATGAAATACCAACCTGTGTCAGATAGGATATTATCTGATAGATTTACTTTGAAATCCTTGCAAAATAGCTCACAGCATCGTTGGTGTCTTAATACAGAAAACAACGCGACAAATCATTAGCATCACCTTCGAGCAACAGCATGCACTTTGACGCACGTGGTATCCATCAACTATAGATTAGCTCTATTACATATTGATTCTAATTCCATTCAATAACAATAGCTGAGTTGTTCAAGGACAAACTGTTCAAGTTAATAGTGTTATCAATTTAAATGTCAAATTGCATTCTAGCGAATTTACTTCCCAAATTAGTCAATGATATACTTCTACTGTCTCCATTGAATTAGATATTGCCGGCAGCGTTATTGGGATGCCCTTTTAGTTCGTCGGTGAAACGTTCAGATTTTGTAGCCAATATTGCTAGCTTTGATTAAGCTATATGACTATAATTATTATATGTATTGTCTGAAATGAAATACATGACGTTGTGCAGGGCTGATAAACATCCCGTGTGTCATTGATTACTATAATAACAAATCTGTTAATTGTCTTTGACTTCAGAACTGAAGGCCTTATGTGGGCTCGACTCTGGGAAAAAAAACTCCAATACGCGTTTATTGCGCACCAAGCTAACACCGATCACAAAGCGGTATACCATTGGGTCATCCGTGTTTTACCCCTCTTCCAATAATCAACCGCAGAACACAAATGAAAAATTTAAAGTTGTGCGATCGGCCTCAGGTATAAACGTTTCCTGTGTACGTTTAACGTGAGAAAATAAAACAGGACGTGGGCTTTGATCTGAATAATGAAATCTTTCTATGGGCGGTTGGCCTGATATGATTACAAATTTCGTTTGATCTGGAAAATTACCATCTTCCACCGTGAGTACAAATTTCGTTGTTTGATATGCGAAATCACCATCTTGAACACAAGTACAAGAAAGAAAGAACAAATATACAGGACTTAAAACAATTGACAAATTGCAAAGAAAGGCAAAGTATCGTAATTAAAAATTAGCATATGAACAGTCTTGAAGTGAAGGGAGAAGGGGACATAGGGGCAAGGTTAACACAAGGATCAAAATTCAAAAATCGGAAATACCTTCAATGCCGCCCCCCTGTAACAATATAAGAAATAAAGGGTGACTGCAGTATCATTCATCGCGGCGAATAATGGGTCCGACGGGTCAGAAAACTAAGATGGGCGAGGCGCAGCGCGCCCATTAATTGAAAGTTTATCTGGCCCAGGGACTACCAATTATGAGCCACCAATAACTGATTACTGAAAAACCCTTATTTCTATTCAATTACTTTAAAACAGCTCTTGATTAATAAGGAAATGCATTGGCGACCCATTATTGCAGAAATAATGGGCAGTAACTGACCAATCACGAATGCTGCATTTCAATAAGGGCAGCAGAGTAATAGAATTGGTTATCATACCGATAACAAAATGTATAGCTTGCCATATCTGCTGATAATATCGTCCATTTTCCAGGGTAAAATTAGTTTTCATAGGTCATTCAGGGGCTAAATTGTAGGTTGCTCGTTTACGTTTGAAATTGGATAATATAAAATTCTTAGTATGGATGAGGCCAGAAAGAATATGGTTGCACGTTGCCGAACAGAGAGCAACATAGAAGAGGGTCCACAAGTTCTACGGGAGAAATTACCTAAGATTACCCTCTAAATTACGCATGACATGTTCAAACAGAGAGTCAATAAAATATTTTCATGTTATGCGTTTATGACAATGCGAATAATATCCACGAGTTTCAATATGTTCGCAATCTGAAAATATAAATCTATAGCCCGGAGAAAAACGGAAAACCAGGATATTTTAAATATTACGAGTCGACTCTTAAAAAATTGATTATAACGTTTTAACAACTTTTTTCCTCTTTACCTCAGTGCAAAACTTGTCCTTGTATTTACATGACAGATTCTTCTGAAAGAAAGGGAATCTTTCTTAGGACTTTGGATAAATACATTGTGACATTTTTTTCATGGCACAAAGGCGTGTTATCTACATTAAAATCGCAACTAATAGGCATAGAGGTAAGGATATCATTTTGATTGAAGTCAATTTGTATGGTATAAGATTATAAGAAAAGTCTTTAAAACTTTCACAATTATCAATCAAAAAAAATAGGAGACCCACAATTATGCACAGGAATGAAGGGGCGCATGTTCGTACAGCGACTTGAATTCAAAAACTCTTTCCCTCGGGCATAGTCATGACGGTTTATAAACGGGTTGCAAATTATTTGGAGTTAAGAGATCAAGATCTCAGTTCGGAGTTCAATATAAAATGCCATTATTTAATACAAATGGAAGTTGAACATAAATTATAAAAGTTGTGCAGATTACTAATGATACACCAAGCAGATAGTGTATGTAGGTGTCACGTGTCACAAGATTATCCAAGTGATTGATTTCACAAGGCATGCAATTTTTATAGGTTGGTTAAAAGTAAAATAATAACGGAAAAGGACAAATATTATAATGAGTGAAGTTAACCCTTCTGAACCGCGCTTTAAAAGGTTAAGTAGCATTACGGACGTTTTCAACTCAATATAGAGGAGTGTTTAAAGGATTGGCGCAATTAGGAGATTGGAGAGGCCATAATACATTGACTTCAAAGCACAATTTTTCAAATGTCACCATATTCCAATATTCAAACGGAATTCAATAAAACGCGCTATGGACCTTATTTCCAATCGTTTTCTCATCTCTGGTCTTGTTTTTCGCAGCATACTTTATTTAGGACGTTATTTTAAGGCGGGTGTGCCACAAAATTTAGCATGTTGGCAACGGTTGTAAAATGTGCAAAAAGAACACATATTGTAAAGTTTTAAATACATGGATTGTATAGACACCTTAGAAAACAAATAAAGGTTCCAGTTGTGTAAGTAGGCTAATTTCTATACTTTAAAGAGCTTGAGTAGAACGTGACCCATTGGTTTGGATATTCAACTTTGGTCCAGATGGACCCTGGTTCAAGTCTCGACAGAGCCACTTGTTGTGATTTAATCAGGTACTAAATTCTGGGTTTGATTAAAACTTCATATGTCCCCATGGTTCATTTGGACTTGGGCAAACGAACCCTGAGAATATATCATTTTTCGGAAGGGACGTTAAGCAGTCGGTCTCTTGTACAAATCGCAGCCAGTTTCGATAAGTGTAGGGTATAAATTAAAATTTTGAACCTTGTGTAAACTTAAATTTCCGATCTGGGAGTCACCAGAAATATGATGACATTTTTTCCAATAGTGGGCCATACATTTACGGATGTTGCCAGAAATGAGCATGGACTACACTTGAAATATAGGCACCTCACTCTAAATAGCACAGGCGAACACACGTTAGGCGTCCAGGCTGGAAATGAGAAGACAATTACACAGAGAGCTGGTTACTTTCTTTTGTATGTCCTGTGCTACGCTTTGGTAAGGAGATGTGTGTTAACTCCAATGGCGAGTAGTTTTGTTACCACGTGGTTCTGACTCGGCGTCCACTCTTTAACACTTGGTGAAATAAGTGCCATTGTATCGAAAGATTTCGCTATAAACAGCACAATAAAAATTATAATCTATATCTCTTAAATCCATTACTCTGCTCAATATTTCTTTAAATGGATGTAAAATATCACAACAGAAGTTGATTAACTTTAAAATATAAAAAATAAAGATTGGTAAGTGCTGCCGCGCCCTTAAAGTGTTAAACCATGTAAGGAATTGGCAATCAAATGTAATGTTCGATACGTGAGTAAAGACTTCTACCCTGGACATGTATGGTATCATATGACGTAATAGATAGCTACACAGGACATTCGCCTTTTCAAGGGCGACAAGAAAATTTCCACAAAATTCGTCTCACTAGTATACACTCTTGCTCTTCCGCTGCGGTGGGCTTCTCAAACTACGCACATGTATTTTTCATGGGTTGGATGTATCTCAAATGCCACGGGTGATTATACAGCCCTCACATGCACAGCGGATAGCCACTTCGCATACACACATTAATCTTCTTGGCTTTTAGAATGACACCCGTTTAATAACAAAATGACATACTGAGGTACTATGTTTTAAAACAAGTATACAAATAGACATATTGGAAAAACAGACACAAAATGATAACAGTTACATACTAACAATTATGTTGCCTACAGTGTTGATCAGGAGATCACTCCAGTAAACTCGCCATCATTTCGAACACTTCCATACCGTTCTTCTGGAATAGGTACCCTTCGGAAATCTCTAGTACTACCACCGTAAGTCTCTGTCCAATGAATTCGTCAGTAATCAATATAAACACTTGTTTCAATATAACATCCAAAATAGCTTCTATTATATACTAAACTGGCTATCTAATCTGGATTTCTAATGTTTGTGTACATTTCTATTATCCGGAGAGTTACCACAGTAATCGATATAAATGAATGATTGCGCCCAATATGGTGTCAAAAAATGTTACAAATTCTGGTCTCGACAACATGAATACACCAAACGTGCAGTTTCTGCAAGCGCTGGGCCTTTTAAGATGAATTTACTTGGCACCCTATAGTAAGGAATTGGTGTTATCAATGAGCGACATACCCAAAGATCGTATAGCATGGTGATAGGCATCAAAAGCGAAAAACCTGCGAATACGTCATGGGTTCCAGATGTGGCATTTAACGCTGTTACAAATAGCACTAACCTGATTCGACATGCTCATAGTGGACTCAAAGATGACCCCAGGTTCTAATTAACACACAGATGCAGATATCACTAATATTCTTGAAATTAAGTATCTATAGTGGAAATACCTTTGTCAAATCTGACAGATACGTACAGTCACAGAGTACACTAAAGTACATGCAGCTCAAATTACAAAGTGAAACGGAAAAGAGTATGATTGGGAGTTTGATGTTTGTTAGCATATTATATCTAGCCATTCGCTCAGATTTATCGTGTGGTGTTCAGCACTGCACTGCACTGGTGCGACTTACTTTTCTGATAATCTTCTCGTCCGAATAGCAACAGAGGCAAAGGAAACGGAAACTGACGATTCCCTCCCCCCCCCTACATTTTGCCACCCCCACCCGCTCGCGTCTAACACTAGAATTTGTGGAGTCCCGTAGGACGAGCGTAAAACATAGTGGTGCTTCTGCCGCCATTGAAATGCAACGTTATCATTTAATGACGCAGACGGCATAGTATAGATTCGATGTGCTTGTGCTAGTTTTTTACTAGTGCTCCAGAACAACAATTGAGTGCCGCTACCCCATGTAGTGAAGCAGTTGTGATCCTGGAATATAAGCTTCGGACGGAATTTGTTATATGCGTGTCCAAATGGAAAACACAAGTCGATGTTGTAGACACTATCCTAAAGGGCCATTGATGAAGCTATGCGATATGATTCTTTACGTGCAATATATTTTACACAAAGTATTTGACTGTATCAACCTCAAGACTTACTAAGAACTTAGCTGACAATGCTGTACGTTCCACTAGTATATACGTAGCTTTAAAGTAATCGAACACAGACGACCAAGGTAAATGGAAGGTTATCCAAACGATTGTAAGTGTCTTAAGGTGTACCTTAAGGCAACCAATTGCAGTCGATCAAATTCTCGAGTTTATTTTTTTTCCTATTTCATCTTCAGCTACACGTTTTCTTTAGAAAGATCGTGATAATGTCAGAATATAGTGTGATGATAATGAAACGTTACACATGTCGTCCAAATGTCAGGGCACATCATTAGCTATTTTTAAAGCAAGTTTATTTTTTGTATTACACTGATAACAACAGGTGTCAGTAACAATATGAAATCAATAAAGTTACAAAATGACCCAAGGTGATATATGCAGGTTAGTCTGATGTTACTTAGGGGTTGTCCAACGTGTACAAAGGGGTATTAAACCCCCTTATACATTAAGACATTTAATCATTGCATAAAATAACACTTTGACTATAATCGGGTCATTTTCAGCAATGCACCTCTTATCAAAACTGTATGAAATGTAATGAATTTATGATTAACAAGTGCATACTATCGTATATAAACAGTGAATCGAACTTAAGTGTGAATAGTTGGGGCTAATGGTATGATAAGAAGTCGCACTTGCAAAGTATACATTTATACCCATTAGAGCAGGAAGTGTACCTTCGTATATGTACACCCGTAATTGTGAATTTACTCTTAGAATGTATGCGAACAAACTCCCACTATCTAGGCCCTCTCAGCATTCAAAAAGATGTAATCGAAATATTTGTTGTTATGCATGAGTTATACTATAAACAGAGAAACCTCTCATCTGTTGAAGCAGCGATCTCCCCAGGTAGAAAGAAACTAGTAGAATGTGAAATGATTTCAGTTCAGAAAATTTCATTTGATGGCGAACATGTCTATATCCGCGGCAGTAAGCAATTCTAAATTAAACAAGTCTAATTTACCTAGGCGAAAATGTGGCTTCCTTTACACTTAACGGTCGGCTTTACATCTAAACGTATTTAAATATTTGTGCTTACTTCAAGAAGGTAACGCCTTAAGTGAAGAAAGTGCATTCTCGTACGTGGTTTGCATACATGGGCAGGAAGGTATAAAGAACCTAAGTCTGACAGTAGTCGTTGGAGGTTTATATCTCACAAAAAAATAATCGAAATGTATATTTAAATTGAATGCAATCAGTCAGGAATTTCGATCCGCTTAATTCCAATTCATATAACACTTATTATCATTGTACGATGCATCTATTAATTTCGATAGTTTATACAATGCAGGTTAAACGCTAACAAAAATGGAGTGCAACTGGCATTAGTACTTATTGATATGACTTGGTGAACGTTGGATTTTATTTCACCCCGTTCGTAAAAGACAAAAATTTTATGGCTGGAATAAACTGATAGCAGCTTTAATGACCCCTCATAGTTTATAGGTGTTTTTTTTTTTTAATTTTTCTTTTTTTATAAATTGCACTTTTAAATTGAATTTTCATCAGTACACTGTTTAAAAATATTCCGTAAATTACGGCAATTCTGGAGCAGTAGTCGTCATTTTAGGGTAAAGTTACAGAAATTTCGTCAATTAACGGAACTTTGACAGTAATTTTACAGATAATTGTCTCATTATTACGGAAAAAATGTGTATTTTAACAGAATTTTCCCGTATATTTAAAATTACGGAACAAAAAAAAAATTCTGGAAATATTGCTGCAGAATTTTTGAATAGTTTCCGTAACATTAACATTTAGTTTTGTTTTTTATCTATGTTTCTAAAACGATTTTCCGTAAATTTACGGAAACATCTGTTTCCATTATTTTACGGACATTTTTACAGTGGTCACGTAATTTCTCGGTGTTTGTATTATGAAAACAAAACTACACCTACCACATGCTACCCTCGATTTTAGAACAAAAACTATTTAATAGAGGTGCAAAAAGTCATATTTCCTAAGCGATAGCATAATTCCAGTGATAGACCCTCATCATTATTGTCATTATCAGAAAGCAACAGTTGCGCAAAAGACAGTCCACTCAGAGCGAGGCCTCCGGTGTGACTGTTGCTGAAGAAGTAAGTATGGTTTAGAAACAGTCGGATGACGGATTGCGTGATATCGGACAAGCCCAAGCCTGGAGTCTTCAACCCCAAGCTTTGTGTCCCTAGTTGCAGGTAATACGGAATAAACCGGACGCGTAGACGAGATATGGAGTATACTATAGCCGGGAGCGGACTGACGTACACACTCACCGCGGTGAAAACAAACAGGAAAGCCCAGGGAATCCCCGTATCGCGGTGAACCCGTATCGCGGTGAAAACAAACTGCGCAAAAACCAAAAAAGTACGATCCCTGCACTCGCGAGGACACTACACTGTCAAGCGCGATCGAATGATTTGTTTTACGCACATCGTTGCGAAGCATGGTTTTGCCAAAAGCCGGATGTCGCTTCCTCCCCCACTTTTTTTTTGTTTCCAGGCTATTGATTGGAAGAGTGCAGCAAAAAAAAAGGGAAACAAATAGCATTAAAGCTGCATTAATTGTGACCCTCTATTCCTGACATCGGCATCGGCCTCATAGATGTAGCTGCAAGACTGTAAAATATCGCCACCTCCTTGAATGCCTTCTTTAAACAAACTGACCACGTACCCAATGTCACCTTTATATCAGATCATCTTTATCCTCGAATCGCCTTCTCCGCAGCCGCACGATGACGACTTCACGATGACCTTCTTCTCAACCCTACCCCTTTCATCGCATATAATGAAATTCCGGTTTCCCAGAGAAGCTCAATGTTTTCACACAACCTAGACCGTCGACCCACTACACATACTATTTAATTCATATTAAACAGTACATTGTGATACACATATTGCTTCTACATAAAAAAAACAGGAAGCAATGTAGTTCAAATTTGAATCCGGGTTGTATGATGTGCTTTCCTGCCACGTAGAAACATTTGAAAAAAATGGGTCACCTACATCTGATCGTTGCCAAAAAATTTGCTATGTTGTGTCCTACATACTACATCATCAACAAAACGCACGTGATTTATTCTGTCTCCCCCCCCCCTCCATGTTGTCACCCCATGAATGAAGGCGACGTGCAAAGAGCACGGAGTTGTGAAGTCCCACTGGTAGACTCCAAAAAAATAGTCACTTTCATTATCATAAAAACGAGATGAGACACCATGGAGGTTATAATTAAATAATTTAAGAGAGTATGGCCATATATAAAGAAAATGAACGACCATTGTGACCAAAGTAAATAGTGAATATTAGTATAGAATGCACAAAAAGGCACCCTTTGTCATTATAGATTTTGTGCTATTGGTTGAACGATACATCCTGTGTAGCGGCCTAAGTAATTAAAGCGCGTGGATGTAATAATATTGTAATTAATGGAATATTGTAATGCGATTTTTTGCGTTAAAAAATAGTCTTTCCAAAAACAGTGTGTCATATAAAATAGCCGACTTCAAGGGCTTTATACACGAATATATCTCAGTTTATGAAATGTGGTATTACTGTTTAATTTGTTACCATTGTACACACATATCA
The DNA here is from genome assembly GCA_023653785.1 of Ophioderma brevispina. NCBI lineage: Eukaryota > Metazoa > Echinodermata > Ophiuroidea > Amphilepidida > Ophiodermatidae > Ophioderma > Ophioderma brevispina. Next base: position 88,463 of record JAMKCH010001489.1, read on the forward strand.
ATGTGGAAGTTTTCTAAAAGGGCTGGTTTTGTAATTTAAGAATCTGGAGCAAACGCATAAAAACAAATGAATAACCAAAATTATGACCAATAAACATCGCCGTTATCATTATCGTCGAAATCATCTCGTTTTTTCATTATCAATACCAAAGCTAACACCGTCTTAAGCATTGCAAATGACTACGGGGCAGAATAGATAATGCATCGCTTGAAAAAATATCCTCGGCAAGTAAAATGAGGCATGTTTGCTGATCCATGCTTTCAGAACAAATTTGCCTTCAGACGGTTTTGTGAAAATGAAAAACGGATGTTTGGAGGAAAGCATAGAGGATATCTCCTCCAATGAAAACAACCCTGATGTAGTATAATGTCTAATCAGGAGAAATATATGTCTTAATTTACATATTCTAATTATCATTTGCAGTGAAATTGTATGACAAACCACTTTGTCCATAGCAGCATTTAACTGCCATGATCATGTGGGTATGCAACACGTTTGGGAGTATCACAATGGAAATATGTTTGAGTGTGTATATATTCTTTTAAATCCTAAATGGCATTTTGCCACTTTTCAAAAATCGGAGCGGTCCCTTGTCTGTGTTTAGGGGATATTGCGCCCTAGATATATGCAGGACAAATAACGCTACCTCTTTAGAACTTCAAAGGTCCAATGCAACGGTTAATATGGAAAAAGTGGGACCAAATATTAAAACCTCTAAATGTGTAATTTTTTGGTCACCTAAATTTGAGGACAAAAATATCACGGCGATCAAGCAATAGTCCAAATAAAAACAAAAGATTGTATATTCTGTTCTTAGCGTGTCCACAAAGTCATTAGTATGACTATGTATTAAAAAACTACAAATACTCGATAGCAAAAACCTTTAAAATCCAATCAAATGATATGTTTAAAAGTTTGTCAGGATCCCAAAGGAGCAGGAAAATAAGACATCAGTCGGCAGAATTAGCAACTCGTGGGGAGGTTCGTAATCTATCTGGATGCAGTGTTTTACGTGTGGTCCGCAGAGACTATCCTTGAGTATGGCAAACGATTTTTATGACAAGGGTTGCCAAAAGACTAGCTGGGGAGACAAGTAAAATCGAACACGGTATGTGCTATTTACAATCACGTGCTGGTTTTAAACGTGTAATTGACAGTAGGGTACACCGTTGACCTTACAAATCACGTTCAAATGACGCATTGCACGTTTTCGTTGAATTATCTTTTGATGTCCTCTTAAAGTTTTTTTTATATTCTAGACGTAATGATTCATGATATTGGTTAAAACTTAATGATGGAAGAGTGATGAAGAAACATTTTCAAACCACTCATGTCGGACGCAGCCGTCGTTAAAAGTAATAGAGCATCCAAAGCAGCCGATTGGCGGTCGATTAACTCGTTCATCCTAATATGTCCTAATACTTTTCATCAAATCAAAAAGAGCCATAATACGTACAAGATGGAGTATCACAATAGTTATCATATGGCAATGTAATGTCTGAATACCGAGTGAATAAAAAAAAAAATGTGCATGAAAAGCAACAATAAAGTTGCCCGGACGTTTAGATCAACTGGACACCAGTTGAGGGTTGCATGTCTGCATGCATATTTCGGACTTTCTATGCTGAAAAAAATGAAGAATTGGTGAAGAAATACAGGGTACATATGGAAGGATTTCACGGCTATCCTGAAAGGTTTGTCACCATATTCAGGACAAAATATGGAACTGAACCCAGCTTAAATGTGTAAAATTCCCATTGGAATGAGTTAAAAATGGACAGCCGTGAAAAATCTTCATATCTACCTCATTTTCACCAAATTCCTTAATTTTTTAAGCATAGAAGCGTCGAAAAGAGGCGATCATGAACGTCAACTGTGGTACAAAAGTTGAGTACTGGTCAGGGGTCAAAAATTTGTGGTTTCTGGCACAATTTTTTTTTGAGTCACTATGTGTATTATATAAGGGTGTCCACAAAAAATGCTGCAAGGCAAAACGCCCTGTTGGAGGTGAACAAAGTAAAACAGGTACGTAATATTACATAATATCAAAATGACGTCTGGGCTTTTGAATACTGCTTACAGCATCCGATTGTTGTTGCAATCCAGAGAGAATGCGATTACCAATGGTGCCACTTTCAGAGATGGGGACACAAAGTAAGAGATCATGATGAAGGTAATCAGAGCTATGATTCAACAGAATGTTCGTGGGTTAAGTTCTCCCTTCTGTGAAACATGGTACAAATGGTATTTCATCCTCTCTTAGACTAGCCATATCTCTGGATGGCAACAACCCAAATAGGATGCGTATCAAAAGACGAGACATGAAATGATTTAAATATTACGTCACTATGAATATACCATTATTGACACACAGGGAGCGACATCGTTAACCAATGAGCGCGGCGCTATTGTGCTTCAAGTGAAGTGGTTAGGCTCATTAAGTATTCAAGTTGTATTAAATGCAGAATGAACTAGATGCCAGGTTACCGCCTCGCTGTTGAGTAATTCGTATAGGTGAGATAGTGTACTTGTGAGCGATTTGTGAACAGTAATACTTCCTAAACGGGAGTGATTCGTGTACATAAAATAATATGTTAAAAACAAGACTTCTCTTGCATATGATCCTCTTTCTTTAGGACGGGATAAGCCCCCGGGAGGGGTACTGCCTCCAACATGGGTCTATTGAGCCGCCGGTATGAGTTTGCCTTGCCTTGCTAGAAAGGGGACATTAGAGCGTCTGCAACCAGACTACTCTGAAAAAGAAGACTGTGTGAGAAGACTGTCTCATACGTGACCTTATTCTTAGATAACAATCGAATCGTCTGATACAAAACGTATTTGCCAGTAGCTACACCAAACGTATTGTAAACAGATAAGTTAAATTTTGAGACACTGTACCTTCTCGCGTGTAAGAAGGCTATCCATCCATGCTACTTTGATTACGTCTGCAATGCTATTTAAATGCTAAATAAACCTATTGTGTGAAGGTTTCTAACCAAGCATTGCAAAGATTGCGCTTTGCATAAGTTAGAAAAATGAACAAATTTCAAGTGCTACATTTGGTTATTTCATATTGTGCGTACATTGTTTGCTTACTTTAGTGTGTTGCTGACCTTTCAAATGACATTGAAGGGACACATTTATTTTTTTGTTTCAATTGCCTCTATGGGTAAAAATGTGCTTTTTCAAAACGCAATAACCCATGATATTAGTTCTAACATAACGTACGACAGTTCGAAAATATTTAATACCACAATGTGAAAATCACAAATCAACCGAAGTAAATGTTGAGTAGTTTCCAAGAGCCAAAACACAAAAGATCTTACATACTAGTTTCGTTGAGTTCAGCACGGCATTGTTTAATTGCATAAAAAACATTGCTCTCCGATGGATATCAATGGCATGCGAGTGATGTGAGTTTGTGTGCTTTCACGAATCTGCAACAAATGTGTGCTAGGTTTATTACAACTACCACTCAAGTAGATTTTCCCGATGTTTGCCTAATCTGTAGGAAAAATGCATTTATGTATAAAAGGCTCCAGAGCCGTATAGTTCTTGTCAAAGACATCTCAACATTTTCCCCACCAACCGAGACACGAGTGTTGTGTCGAATCTTTGTAGTTGTCGATTCTATCCGTGTGTGATCTCGCTTTATTCCGTTGAACACAAAGGCACGTAACTTCCGTAAGCTATTATCTCAGGGGTGTCCAACCTGCGGCCCGCGGGCCATTTACGGCCCGCCAAGAGCTTGCATGCGGCCCGCGACGTACTTCCCAGAAAAAATAAAATACATAAATATCTCAAATAATAAAGTGAACAAAGTTATGATTTGAATTAGTACAATTTCATCAATCTGAAACATAAATTTCTAAAATTTGTGGTAATATTAGTCCAAATTCCTCAAACTGAGGCCAATTTTTTTTCAAAATCAGGCTAAAAAGGTCAACATTTCTCAGAAAAATGGAAAATTTTGTTAACTTTGGCCCAAAATCTGCATTGGTGTAGCTATGGTCCCTTTCAGCAAAAATTGGTCCTACTTCCAGACTGTCAGAACCCAAACGGCCCCCCCCCCACCCAGATAACTTCTTTGCTGCACGCACTAGGTGTGGATTCAACAATTGCGGCCCCGCCTCAAAAAGTTGGACCCCCCTGTATTATCTGGACACATTCGACAACTGGACAGATTCGACACAACACACGAGGCAGAATGCGTTTCTAACTACCAAGGCGAGGGCGCTATAGCTCACCATGTACAGGGAGGCTATATAAAAAAAACAAGCAAAGCCTCGATGTAATTCTAGAACCCATGATAGTAAAATGAGGCAATTCTGCAGCTTCCCCCTCCATTACAGATTTACACCCAATGACGGAAATAAACTCTAGACTGCTAACGGCGCCATTGTGTTGGTCAATTGCTTGAAATTAATCATTTGGTATATTTCCCACAAGTATGAATCTTGGCCAAGCAAAAATAGCGCTCACCGCGCAAATCTGAGGTAGCGCCCACAATATATGGCAATGAGGCTAATCATGTTTACCACAAGATTTTGTTGTGAAAATTGATCGTTCGCGAACGCAAAAAGTGCCTAAAACTGCAGTACAACGTACCTTTTTCACATGAGTTTAGTCTTACAGAAAAGAAGAAGAATATCACGGAAACAAAAAACATTCAAGGCATTCATGTTGAAATTTACGGCAAAAGTGGAATTCTCAATTTAGATTTCCAGGCGCGTTGGTATTTTAGTGGTAGAGTATAACGTTTTACAAATTGTTTTACTATTGTTAAACTAAACTCTCGAAATTCCCTCCTCTATTTCTTCCACCCACGCTGCCCAATCTTAGTAATTGCTTTCCAATAGGCTTATAATTATGTACTGTATGTACACCGAAGTAATTATATAGTAACCAAATTTTTAGATTTTTTGCCATCATCATCCTAACACTGGAATAAGGGGAAATTCATTAGTTTATAATGAGCTCTTTTTGTTATTTGAATGGCCTTGTCCAATTATTTCATCAACTTCATTTGGAATCCCTCTCCGCCTGAAGAGATTCAGCCCTGACAGTTATATTGTAACTAATCCTTTCAACCTTATCAATAGAGAAAGTCAGGAAATCATTGGCAGGATCAGCGTCAGTGTTTGCGCTGGGTAAAGCCCTTGAAAATGATTTTAAAAGATTAGTGTTATGAACATGTCCTTAGTGCTTCAACAAAGAAATTTGTCGTTTAGCATCAACAATGAGTTTACAGAGTTTGTCTTTCTGTACAATAGGCGAGTTATAGTCATCACCAGAACGTGATTTGCGCCATCTACGCCCCCTGATCCGCCTCTCTGGCGGATCTTCCTATTATATATACAAAGGAAAGCGAGTCCTTATGGTATGCTCCTTAATGCAAATAGGGCAAAGTTCGTCCAGAATAGACGGATCGGCATCATCACAAACGACAGGGAGTCAGGGACTGCA